>PJEM01011459.1:0-54063 GCA_004023845.1 Helogale parvula | reverse complement strand
TCCCCATGGTCCCCTGCCAGGTCTGTCCTGTTAGACCTATGAATGCAGACATATGGTATCTATCCTTCTCTGCCTGACTTATTTCGCTTAGCATGACACCCTCAAGGTCCATCCACTTTCCTACAAATGGCCATATATCATTCTTTCTCATTGCCATATAGTACTCCATTGTATATATATACCACATCTTCTTGATCCAGTGAATGATAATTTAAACGCAAATTTACAGAGATAAAATTTTCCTCTCAAAAACCAAATAAAACTACAGATGGGCAAAGAGTGAAGTAAAAAGATATTTAATTAGAGGGAGAGAAATAAACAATGAAGGGAGTGGTGACCTAAAAGCAGGAAGAGAATAAAAAATCTTCCATCAGAGAGATCACGGAGAGACTGGAAGGAATCCAGTGCCAAATTGTCCTCAACTGTGGACTCCATACAACTTGCTACTCATGACAACAGGAGTCCAAGGTGGAGGTGGGTAAGGGGACACAGAACACTTTGTGTGGGAGCCTAAGGGAGAACCTTACTTCTGGACAAGGTAGAACCTTAGAAAACAATCTGAGAAATTTCCCTTGGCCTGGAAAAATAGATATTATGAACTTTCTGTGTCTCACTAAAATTCATATGTTGCAATCCTACCCCCAAATGTGATGGTGTTAGAAGGTGAGACCTTTGGAAGGCGATTAAGCGAATAATCTTAACCCATTGTCAGATTTTGCTAAGAACTACTTGATTGTGGAAAATCAAAGTGAGTAGTAAAAGTCAAAATACAACAAAAGGTACATTTTATGATACATTCCCTGTGCTCTTCTTATGAAGAAGGGGGTCAGAAAAATTAAGACTCTTCAATAGTAAATGATTTATTCTGTATAAGACATATATTTCTGGTAACTAAACCAGAAAAGAAAAAGGATCAAATTATGTCTTGCTGAGTAAAAATTGATCTTAAAAGATTTTCTTTACACTCATTAAGAAGATTAACATAATAACTCTGTATCCCAGGGAATCAAAGTGGATTTAGACTTTGCCTCTGGCAGGTGGTCTATAGAGAAAGGCTTGAACATGTTTGACTGGAGGTCTACTGAAGTGGAGCTATAGAGCCTGTCGTAAAAAGTCCCCATTTACTGTAAGACTGTAAGTCATTAGGGCTAAAGCAAGCAAAACGAAGTATGTACAGGTAAATTTTGGTTTTGAATGTTTTATTTTTCTGATGATGCAAAGTACAGGACTTATACCTTTTTCTAGATTTTGTTATAAGACTCGATTCTTTCCCAGATATTGGTAAGATTGTCACTAATGTTTATTCCCCATTTTCATATGTTGTTTCTCAGCCTTTTAAAATTTCCTACTCCTAATTCTAAATTTTCTTCTCCTCTATTTCAGTTATACACATACCTCTCTAAGCCTCAATATCCTTATCTGTAATTCTGTAATATTGAGGACATTTACAGAATTTGCGTAAAGGGGTTTTATAAGATACTCTGTGTAAATTAGGTTTTTTGGTAGATGTTTACAACTTCATTAAACTTTAACTAGTATTAGTACTACTATGATCAAGCTCATCTGCGATATCCCTAGAACTTATAACATATATACAATTATTGCTATGAAATAGATTTGGTCTTACTTCGCTCTTATAGCAGAATGCTCTAGGCTTGACCCCTGGGACATCTACATTTAGGTACTGTGGCAGACATCTTTAGTATTCACATATTCTCCATGTGCTCCTCAACATTTTCCATTAAAATAAATTTTGGGTTAACTATGGCACCATATATTTTATGGTTTACTCCAAGTTTAGAAAACAAGAAACAGTGTGCAGAAAAGCAGCCAAGTTCCAAGTAAGACCAATACAGAGAATTCAAATAACTTGGATATAAGCCATGAGGTGCTCAGTGAAGAAGAGCCGTCTCCATTTATTCTTACTTTCAGAATAGTTAATATTCACTTCTTCATCAATATTAGCAGTTTCCATGTGATTTCTCATTAAATACTAATGATAGCCTTAGTAGATTTATTTCATTTTCCTTGTTTTATGGATAAGTAAATTGAGTTTTTAAGGAGATTAAATGACATTCCCAAGTTTGATATAATCAAGTGGTTGGGTTTTGGAGTCTACTAGATGACAGGTGGGACGTGTGAGATTTGAGGAACACTGTTTACTTCTCAGAGGCTCAATTTCTAGATTTCAAGGGGTCATTTCATGGTTTGAATAGGATAATTTATCTTAAACAGTAAATATTAGCTATTCCTGTCACCAAATTAGTAAACGATGGAATAGGCTTCAAACCTAGGCTTCTCGGACTATAAAGCCTATTCTGAACCACTGAACTTTCCATTTTAGCCTATAATGTAGTGTTGCATTATTCAGATTATTATTTTAACCATAAGTCTAGGACTGCATGGCCTCTAAATCCTCGAAAACTTGACATTTCTAGTTCTTCTTTTCAAGTTCTTGACATCATCTTTCTTCTTCATTCAGTAAGAAAGAGTATGATGATAAGTGTTGATTCATTTGATAAACATGCATTGAGGATCTATTATGTGCAGGCAATAGACCAAATGCCAGGACTACCAAAAGGCCTCATAAGCTAGAAGATAAGATAGATACACACTAGCAAATGTCAGTCAGCATAATTAGCGTTATTTTAAAAAATATAAAGAGTTTATGGAAACTCTGTTGATCCTATTGAACAGCTCATCCAAATCTCAAAAGACTAGAGAGAAAGACAAAGAAAACTGTCAGAAAAAATAAATACAAATGATTAATAAGAGTCCTTTGAAACTGGAATAAACTGTGCTTTTATTTACTAGTATCTTGTTCCCCGGCCAGAAGGATTATACTTTCTCCAACTCCTGATACCAGGTTGACCCATGTGGCCTACCAAGAAAATGTGGGCATAAGTGACATCTCTTTTAGGTAGAAACTTTTAAAGCCTGCCCACACTTTGCCATATTCTCTTTCCCTTTGTCTGTAAATGACCAAATAGTAATATTTTAGAGTTTGCAGGCAATGTATAGTCTCTGCTGCATAATTTTTTAGCGCTAACCACTTAATTGTTTTACAAAAGCATTCTTAGCTGATTGGTTATACAAAAACAGATGACAAGTTAGGCTTGGGTCACAAGTTTGCCAACCTCTGTTACACATAATGGTGTGTGGAGTGTGAAGAATGACAACATGGGGCAGAGAACTCAGGTGACCAATGATGGACATGTGGCATGATGACAAATGAAACTTTCCTGTGATGAGATACTGAGATTTCAGCATTATTTGTTATCATAGTATAATCTAGCTTATCCAAACTGACAGGAAATCGTGAAACATTCTACCTGGAGAAATTAGGTTTTTGTAAAATGTTATATTTGAGATAAATTTTGAAGGAGGCATAAAATCTTGCATCCTTCAAGAAAAAGGCAACTAGACATTTTAAGCAGAGAATAGAGATTGGGCAAAAACTTGGATTCTTGAATGTATATGGGTGAGGATAGGGAGAGGGACATGTGGACAGGAAAAGGCCAGGTGGGAATAATAACTGAGAGGACAGCATTATCACATTATCATCCAGGATGGTAGAGTAGGATGTGTTTAACAGAGGCTACTTGCTTAGAACTTTACTTACATTTATTTGTAGAAGTTCTTTCCAATCATTAAGGAAAAGTCATAACCAAGAATAAGCAACGTTGCAATCTAGAGAGATAACTATCCCAGTCTATTTTACAGGAGCTAAATATTCTGCAAAGTCATTCAAGACTTTCCTTATGATTTGAACAGTACTTCCTAAAGGAATTAAAGATTTTACAGAGGTTTTGATGACATCTGCATCTCTTCAAATATCTCATTCCTCAAGAACCAAGAGTGAGGCTAGGATCACTTAGTAGCAAATCAAATGACTTTTAGGCTTAATGGCTGGTGTCAAAAACTGAGGTGAGGTAGATACAAACACACATTGCCCTATAAATATGATTTGACATAGTAATTTTAATCCTTTAGCCTAATCAGTGGAGAAAATATTTTTTCAAGTGTATAATTATTGAAGAGTAACTTCCCAGTCTAAATATTGAAGTGCGAGGTGATACTGATGATAATACGACATTGAAATTGATCACCTTACTATCAATCAAACACTCAGAGTTTATAGAGCTTTATAGATAAACTAATGTGGATAATTTGTATTTCAACTCTCCCACTCCATCCAACTTATATTTTAAAAAAATTATCTTTGGTATATATTTATTCCAAATGAATATTTTGGTTATATGTAGGTATATTTTGATTACTAAAATTAATAACTTTTATCATTTTAACTAATTTTTAAATGTGTAAATGTAAAATGTCAGCATTTATTTGTCGTCTTACAATGCACTGTCAGTAGTTGCTTTTCAACTAAAATAGAATATCTCTACAGAGATACTAGGATTGGCCATATAACTATATATATATATATATATGTGTATATATATATATATATATATATATATCCATCCCAGTTACTCTGGATACTGACAATACATTTTTATTAACATATTTATAAAAGTTTCCAGGTAAATGTTAAAGAATTTTGACAAATTGAGAAGCCGACCCAGTAACCAGAAACTCACAAACACTTCATTTTATCTACAGTGACATTTCAAAGTATTCAACCATGAAAGAGATGAGAGATGGAATAAAGGGGATGGAGGAATTTCTCTGAAAAAGGAGAGAGGTAGGGACCTTACAGTTATGATCCAAAGACCTCTCTAGTGATCGAATTTTTATCTAATTTCAAGTGGGAACTGATATGATAATTTTCAATAAAATTTTAGCTGACAGACTGCAAAAATCTTTCTACTAGATGTCTAAAATGAGCTCGGCACAGAAACAAATACGGCAAATCCCAAAGCTTGAAACATTTGTCTGGGAGGATGGAATATAGAGTCAGCCATGTAAAAGGAAATGTGAATTTCAGTGAGGTGAGCACACAATAAAGTGCATAACAAGACACACAAGACAACATAGTGAATCCTGTAAGGGCAAGGATTCAAGAAACATTCTTGACATAGGAGTAAGATGTCTAAATTGAATCTTAAGTGATATGTAAGAGGCAGGGAGATGAAGGGAGAAGGAAGAGCTTGGGCATCCTAAACAAAGAAAATTCCTTGTAAGAAGTTTTTTCTAGGATTACTCTTTTCTTATAAACGAAATTATTTGGAAGCCCCATGCATAAACTAGTAAACAGATACTATAAGTATGTATTACAGTATAGGCTACTGCATATCTTATAATATAGAATACTGTCCATCACTCCCTGGAAGAGAAGGGCAAGAACATGAAGAACCAGCTTGTTGGTAGAGAAGAGCCTTGCTTCTATCCTGCCTTAATCTAAGATATGGGTTACAGAGAAAGTTTCAACCAAATATTTATTCTTTATGTTTTGACATGAAACTGTATCAATGTCTAGCTAATAATTTTGATATATGTCAAATAAGTGGAACAACACAATAAAATAATATAGACTTTATATATATTTTAAATGTTTATTTATTGAGAGACAAGGAGAGAAAGCATGAGTAGGGGAGAGGCAGAGAGAGAGACACAGAGAGACAGAGAGAGAGAGAGAGAATCCCAAACAGGCTCTGCATTGTGAGTGCAGAGCCCAATGTAGGGCTCAATCCCATGAACCACGAGATCATGACCTAAGCTGAAATCAAGAATTGGGCTTAACCAACTGAGCCACTCAGGTGCCCTGAACTATTCTATGTCTTAGTTGACGTTGATGGAAATTGATAGATTCTTTAGAAAACAGTTTACTCTTTTACTTGGCACTTCCAAATGGTTAATATGTTTAAAGCATTCAGCTGAGAATTGTGGAAAATCCAGGATAAAAGGTATAAAATATACAAGACCTAGGTAATTAATAAGTGGGTGATCTACAGTAAACTAGTCCCTATGAAAAGGAATAGCACCCACCGAATCTACTTCAAAGAATTGTGATATCTTGGGACAGGACATTTGGAACTACAAAACATTAACAAATGTCAAATATTTTTATTCTTGAAGTGAATTTATTGTCTTTTAAAGACTTTACTGTCTTTTCCATTCCTCATGGGTTTTTCTATTTCCTTTTCTTCAATTTCAATAGCACACAATTTATAATTTAATTATATAATTCATCATCTTGTTTTACTGCTTTTTGAGCTTGTCTCTCCCAATTGGATACAGACAGATACCATACTTTTTTTTTTTTTTGCTGTCCTCAAATCACCTAACATGGAGCTAAGCACATTTCTTAGAGTTTCCCTCCTTTAGTTAATCTCTGTCCATATTTCCAAAAACAGTCACGAGTCTCCTGATTATGGTGAATTGAATTGAGTCAGGTTATTTTTTCAGAGCATTTGTTTCCCAAGTTGCAAAGGCAAAGAGACCCTGGCATTGGATCCAAGCTCCAAGTAACCAATTGGGTGTGAAGGTTAGTGACACTCTCAGAGGGCCAACTGTTCAACAAGAACTAAGACAAGAGGGTCAGTCAAGACAGAAGGAAGACTAGGAATTAATTCGCTTTTTAGTAACATATATTTATTGAGTGCTGTAGGAAACCCAAACCCATGGCAATGGCCTTGATTTAGACATGAATCTTACCTTTGCAGAGATAAGGCAAGAACATCCTCTTCTCACATCATTATCTTTCACAACACATTGCGAGTTTGTTTTGTTATATTTTTTTCTCATGCATTATTCTATAACCAAGAGAAAACCATGTTTAAAGATTTAGACGATTGTCACTCACCCCTTTCCCTGAGCTCAAGCCAGATGTAAACTTTCCTCTGGGAGTAGGCAGAAAGGAGTTCCTTTTTCAGGATCACATTTGCTTTATAGAGATGTGAGCAGATACTTTCCTCAGAGCACAGAAGCCAAACTGGAAGACCCATTCAGCAGGATGTGTTCTTCGAATGCTTTGGAAATAAAGTATGTTCACAAGAAGAAATGGTCTATCACACTCCTAAACTGCTTGATTTGCTAGTTGGAAAGCTCAAAACCCCTAAAACCCCTAAAAGATTCTAATGTACAAAAATCCTAGTTTTCTCCTCAGGGTCATTGGTTGTGTATGCTGGTGTTCCATTATTGAGATTCCAAGGGCCTTTGCCAGGAGAAATATTTTTCAAGTCAGTAATAAACACTGAGCAATAAAGTTCTCTAGTTTGTTTTTGTTTCAAGGAACAATGGCATGGGACTCTCTGGATGTAAAATAGAGAACTCTAAAAAGTAAAGACTAAAGGAGAAAAATCTCAACACTCGAATATATTTTGTAGATAATTATACATTTCTGTGTTCTATGGACCCTAACAGATGGCAATCTTTCTTATTTTAAAAATTATGTATACATTCTCTACCTACTTTATTGAGAATTTAAGGTCACTTTTATAAAGACTTTTAGTAAAATAGAAATAATATGAACCATCTAATATCATAAATATTTAAAAAACAAAAATAAAGAGCAGTAAATCTCATGAGCATCTATACAACTACTGTAGTGAATAAAAAATTAAGCATTCAACTTTCTTAATCATGAAGACAGAGGAGAAGAGACACAGTCAGTTATGTATTTAACCTTCTCCACATCAAGACGTCTTAACAAAATTTTTAGGGAATGTAATGTTTTCAGAAATGAGTTCCTAGAAACAAATTCTCATGCAGGGTTCCAAAATTTGCTGTCATCTAATGACTGTGTCCCTTGTTTTTGTTTTCTCATGTGAAAATGGAGGTAATAATTATAACAAACTCATAGATTTATTAAGAAGGTTAATGAGCTAATATTGGTGAAATAGAATAGTGCCCAACACACAAAAATTGCTATATCAATATTTGTTAAATATAATATAGGAAACACATAGAGATGTAATGGACATCTTTAATAATGTTCCTCCAAAAAATGCAACAGTAGATTTCATATGGAAATCATGTGTAGAGGCCCTTCCTAGAAACTAAGTCTACAATAACCAATCCTAGCCTAGTGAAAGATTAGTTGTAAGGGACTTGAAAAATATATTCAAGTGTATAGCTTGTATGTGTGTGTGTATATGTGGCAATGACTTAAAAAATTTTTTTAATTAATTAATTTAATTTCAAGTTAACATAGAGTGTAGTATTGCTTTCAGGAGAAAAACCCAGTGATTCATCACTTACATTTAAAACCCAGTGCTCATCCCAGAAAGTGCCCTTCTTAATGCCCATCAACCATTTAGCCCAAGCCCCACCTACCTCCCCTCCAGCAACCTTTAGTTTGTTGTCTTTATTTAAGAGTCGCTTATGTTTTTTTTCCCTCTGTTTTTATCTTATTTTTCCTTCCCTTCCCCTATGTTCATCTGTCTTGTTTCTTAAATTCCACATGAGTAAAATCATAGGAGTTTGTCTTTCTCTGACTGATTCCACTTAGCATAATACATTCTGGTTCCAGCTGCATTGTTGCAAATGAAAAGATTTCGTTCTTTTTGATTGCCAAGTAATATTCCATTGTGTATAAATACCACATCTTCTTTATCCATTCATTAGTCAATGGACATTTAGGCTCTTTCCATAATTTGGCTATTGTTGATAGCATTGCTCTAAACATTGGGGACGCATGTGACCCTTCAAATCAGCATTTTTATATCCTTTGGATAAATAGTTGCATTTTTAATTTTTTGAGGAACCTCCATACTGTTTTCCAGAGTGGCTGCAGCAGTTTATACTCCCACCAATAATGCAAAAGTGTTCCCCTTTCTCCTTATACTTGCCAACATCTACTATTTCTTGAGTTGTTAATTTTAGACATTCTGACAGGTGTGAGGTGGTATCTCATCGTGGTTTTGATTTGTATTTTTCTGATGATGAGTAATATTGAACATCATTTCATGTGTCTATTAGCCATCTGGATGTTTTCTTCGGAAAAGTGTCTCTTCTTGTCTTCTGCTCATTTCTTCCCTGGATTATTTATTTTGGGGGGTGTTGAGTTTGATAGGTTCCTTATAGATTTTGGATACTAACCCTTTATCTGATATGTCATTTGCAAATATCTTCTCCTTTTAGTTTTGTTGATTGTTTTTTTTTCTTTGCAGGAACATTTTATCATCATGAGGTCCCAATAGCTCATTTTTGCTTTTGTTTCCCTTGCCTCTAGAGGCTTGCCTAGTAAGAAATTGCTGTGGCCAAATTCAAAGGGGTTGCTTCCTGTTTTTTTCCTCTAGGATTTTTTTTTCAGTGTTTATTTATTTTTGAGAGAGAGAGAGAGAGAGAGAGGGTCAAAGTATGAGCTGGGGAGGGGCAGAGAGATGAGACACAGAATCCGAAGCAGGCTCCACGCTCTGAGCTGTCAGCACAGAGCCCAAGGCAGGGCTCAAACTCAACAAACCATGAAATCAAAGTTGGACGCTTAACAGACTGAGCCACCCAGGTGCCCCTTTCTAGGATTTTGATAGTTTTATGTCTCACATTTAGATCTTTCATCCATTTTGAATTTATTTTTGGGCATAGTGTAAGAAAATGGTCCAGTTTCATTCTTCTGCATATCACTGTCCAGTTTTCCCAGCACCATTTGCTAAAGATACTGTCTTTTTTCTATTGGATACTCTTTCCTGCTTTGTTGAAAATTTGTGGCCATACATTTGTGGGCTATTTCTGGGTTCTCTATTCTGTTCCACTGAACTATGTGTCATTTTTGTGCTCGTACCATATTTTCTCAATGATTACAGCTTTGTAAAATAGCTTAAAGTCTGGAATTGTGATGCCGCCAGCTTTGGTTTCCTTTTTCAACATTACTTTGGCTATTTGGGGTTTCTTCTCATTGCCACAAATTTTAGGATAATTTGTTCTAGCTCTGTGAAAAATGCTGGTGTTATTTAGATAGGGATTATATTTAATGAGTAGAATGCTTTGTGTAGTATAGACATTGTAACAATATTTGTTCTTCCAATCCATGGGCATGGAATATTTTTTTCTTTGTGTCTTCTTCAATTTCTTTCATAAGCTTTCAATAGTTTTCAGCATACATGTATTTTTTACCCCTTTGGTTAGGTTTACTCCTAGTTTTCTTAGGGGTTTTGGAGCAGTTGTAAAGGGAATTAATACCTTGATTTCTCTTTCTGCTGCTTTTTTTTTTTTGGTGTATAGTAATGCAATGGACTTTTGTACATTGATTTTATATCCTACAACTTTGCTGAATTCGTATAGCAGATTTTGGTGGAGTATCATCTCATCTGCAAAGGGTGAAAGTTTGACTCCTTCTTTGCCGGTTGATACGCCTTTTATTTCTTTGGTTGTCTGATTGCTGAGGCCAGGACTTCTAGTGCTATGTTGAACAATAGTAGTGAGCGTTCCCCATGAGATCAGGAACACTACTATTCTTCAACATAGCACCGGAAGCCCTAGCCTCAGCGATCAGACCACAAAGGCTCTCAGTATTTTCCCATTGAGGATGATATTAGCTCTGGGTCTTTCATATATGGCCTTTATGATATTGAAGTATTTTCCTTCTATCCTTACTCTCTTGAGGGTTTTTATCAAGAAAGGGTGCTATATTTTGTCAAATGAGTTTGGAAGCTTTCTTTCTATTTCTGGTGTTTTGTTTTGTTTTTTGTTTTTTTGGGGTTTTTTGGAAGAGTTTGAGAAGAATAGGTATTAACTGTTCTTCAAATGTCTGGTAGAATTCCCCTGGGAAGCCATCTGGCCCAGGTCTCTCGTTTGTTGGGAGATTTTTGATAACCAAGTATATAGCTTTCTAGTGCTCTGGAAAAACCCAGGGATTTAAAAAAAAAAAAAAGCCTCTCTATCACATTAGACTTTAAACCAAGCTTCATCATGTCCCTTCAGGATATAAAGTCTGCCTTGAATCAGAAAAGTTTCCTATCAATCTGTTTTAGAAATCAATCTTCTAAAACAAATCAATTCATCTGTTTTATAAACTGATTTCCACTAAGAAGTATGGAAGAAAGGAACAAGCGAGGAAAGGAATAAAGAAAAAAGAAAAGAGAAGTTAAAATCAAATATGAGAATATGTCATTCATTGCTTATGTAATAGTATTTTCTCTCTTCCCACTTACTAACCAAACCTGGGAAATAATCAAATCCAAATTCAGTTATAAACCCTGATTATCCAACCATAGTAATTCCATTACACTTCACCATTTACTTCTTTCTTTAATATTTTTAATGTTTATTCACTTTTGAAAGAGAGAGAGGGAGAGAGCATGAGTGTGGGAGGGAAACGGAGAGAGGAAGACACAGAATCTGAAGCAGGCTCTAGGCTCTGAGCTGTCAGCACAGAGCCTGCTGCAAGGCTCGGACTCACAAACTGTGAGATCATGACTTGAGCCAAAGTTGGATGTTCAGCCAACTGAGCCACCCAGGCGCCCCCCGACCATTTATTGGTTAAGTGTTGAGCATGAGCACAACCCTGGCTTAAGAAATGTAGGGGAAAGTCTGTTGTAGGCTTCCAGGGAAAAGTGTCATCATTCTTAAAGACATACCAGAAAAACTTTCTCTTCACCCTCTTCAATCTTGTGTCTGCATTTGACATAGAACCACTCCATTCATCTTTCAGTAGTGAGGGAAGCCAGGTTGAGGACAGAGCCAAGAGACTAGGCACATTCCAACAGAAAGACGGAAAGAACCCAGATCTCTGAGGGCCTTGTTAAATCATAAGTTAACTGCCTTGGCATCACACTAACTCTGAAGTTGTTATGTGAGATAAGTCACTTCATTGTATAATCCTGGTGAGGTGAGGTTTCTTTTACTTCCAGATCAAAGCTTCCTAAGTTTAACAAATAGTTCACATATTTAAAAAAGAATGAGAAATTATTGATCTCTTGACAATATGCTTCTCAGTTAATCCTCCACAAGCATCATTTTTTTTTCTTTAGAACAGTGCTGGAAGACACCCCAGGCAGAATTAGCCGGAAGTTGGGATACTAGAATTATGCGAGAAAGACTAAAATAAGGTTGTGTCATCTAATTACAGAAATAAAAATAAGGAAGATAATTCATAGAAACAAACTGGAAGGCATTCTGAACAGGAAACAAAAACATGTAAGAGAGAAGTTGAAATATAGACATTTTTAGCTGCTGAGAGCTCAGACTCCTCACAAAGTCTTACTGAAAGAATTAATAAATGATGTACTTCTGTAAGATGAGATTTAAATCAGAAAGGAAGGAGTAGGGCACAAGAAGCAAAGATAAACAAAGAAATTGGTAAATTTGTTATCGAACTAGTAACATTTGCTCAGGGTCCATGGAAGAAATTTATATTTGTGTTGTGTTTGCCTCAGGCCTGCCAGGGGTGATTTTTTTAGATCTTAGCCAAAATTTCTAATAATGTAACTTTATTTTGTATAGCTATATGAGAGAGCCAGTCACATCCTATCTTAAATAATTATTCACTTAAGATATAAAGAGACTAATTTCTTAACACAAAGCTAGAAATGCAATTTGCAGGTAGACTTCCTTATTTTCTTCCAGTGTATGTATTTTGTGACTTATAGGACAATAAGTAACATTTATACAGTCTGTAATAAACATTTTTTAACATTTTGTTAGTTTCATAGACATTATGGTTAAAGTTACATTCCTGAATGACAAAGGGACATTTTCTATTTAAACCTGAGGAAACTTCATGGAAAGTCTTTGATTCTGCCTTCTCAAATAAGAGGAGAAAAACCAATCATTGTCATAAAATTAATCAGATCATGTAGTTCTGAATTTAAACACAATCCATGCCCCAGCTGGCTAATCTATAATGGCATTCTTTGTATACGGCACTCCTGTGGTCACTGAAGTGAGATTTTTAACCTTCTCCTATGTATCTTCCTACTTTTAACATGTACTTGAGTACTGTCAACAAGATAATTCATCTGTTAAGGTTTCTCATAAATTTTTAAATTGTGTTTCTCAGTTTACATAATTTGCGTTTACAGTTGTGATTTCCTGTTTTCACAAGGCTCAGAACTTTCTAAAAGAGTTCAGACTGTGTCCCTTTTTTAAGTTTGATGTAACTGGGTAAAGCTTGTAAAGTGAAGGGAGCCTTCAACAGTTTCTGTCTGTGTTTCCAAGTTTATTGCTCTGAATTTTATAGTGTTTTTGCTGGAATAAATGAAGTTCTTTTTACTTTATCCATATATTTTTATTAATTTCTATACATAAGAAGCCTTCTGATGGGGCACCAGGGTGGCTCAGTCAGTTAAGCGCTGACTTCTGCTCAGGTCATGATCTCATAGTTCATGGGTTCGAGTCCCAAGTGGGCTCTGTGGATTCTGTGTCTCTGTTTTTCTGCTCCTCCCCTCACCTCTCTCTCTCAAAATTAAACATAAAGAAATAAATAATAAAACAAAAAATAAATACATAACTTCTTGTGTTTTTTTAATTTTTTAATGTTTATTTTATTTTTGAGAGAGGGAAAGACAGAGTGTGAGTGGGGAGAGGGGGTTCAGAGAGACAGGAAAACACAGAATCTGAAGCAGGCTCCAGTCTCCCAGCTGTCAGCACAGAGCCCATGCAGGAGGAAGGAGCAGTAGTCAAACTCCGGAAACAAAAGATCATGACCTGAGCTAAAAGATCATTACCAGACCAAAGTTCAAGGCTTAACCACCAGATCCACCCAGGCACCCCTTTACTTATTCTTTTTAAATATGTACAGTCCTTACTCCATATTCTTGCCTTTGGAGAAGGCAAAGTGTCCCGATCACTGACTGTTGACATTGATGTGCTTTCAAAAGGATATGGATTTGCATTCCGGCCCCCAAACTCCCTAGCTTTATCACTCCCAAGCTTGGAAAACATTACTTAATATTTTTCTTGTAATTTTTAAATATTTTTATTTATTATTGAGACAGAGAGAAACAGAGCATGAGTGGGGAGGGGCAGAGAGAGAGAGGGAGACACAGAATCTGAAGACAGGCTCCAGGCTCTGAGCTGTCAGCACAGAGCCCGACCCGGGGCTCAAACCCACAAACCATGAGATCATGACCTGAGCCGAAGTCAGGCGCTTAACCAACTGAGCCACCCAGGTGCCCCAAAACATTAATTAATCTTTTAAGCCTCAGTTTCCTTATGTGTGAATTGGGGAAGATAATACTTGCCTCGGGGTTGTTGTCAGGAGCAAATGAAATAACACAGGTAAAATTTAAAAGGTACTTGATACATAGTAGATGCTCAAAACAAGGTAGCTAATATTATCTTTGCAGAGGTATAACATCCTTAATAATACGTATTAGTTTTATAGGACTTTTTTATCTTATTTATGATTCTAATGGGAAAGTCTCTAGTCTACTGCTTTGCTATTATTTATGATTTAACAGTTTGAGATAATCTCAGAATGTTAGAACAGGAACTGAAGCATAGGGTGTTTGTCAAAAGTTTATGACAAAGCTACCAATATGATTCTATATTTTCCCTCCATTACTGTATAACAGGTAAGGAGGTGGTGATTAGTTATATCTTTATATTTATTGTTTATAGGATGGGAAAGTATCATAACTGGATTAAATTGCATATAAATTCTTCAGGGTTAAATGAAGAGAATAGAAGCCATTATCAATTTTTAAAATCAACTTTGTTGAAGTATAATTTACATAAAATTGCTACTTTTAAGTTTACAGTTTGATAGTTTGGTAAAAATGTGTTCCATAGAGTCACCACTACAATAAAAACATAGAATTGTGCTATCCAGTATAGTAGCCACTAGCTCCAAGGGGTATTGAACATTTGAAATATGACGAGTCTAAATTGAGATGCTTTATTTAAAGTAGGCTTTAAAAACTTCATTTTCAAAGATTCTCAGAAAGTCAAAGAAATTATTACCCCCTTAGAGTTTATTCTGATAGTCAGAAAACTTAGAAAAAAAAAAAATCTCTTTTCTTACTTAGAACCTAATCTTTCCAGGCTATGGAAAACTCAGTCTTCACTTTTCCCCCAAAGTTTTTTGAGACAATCTCAAAGAAAAATAAATACCTCAGTCATCTGCATGGAGAGCCTTGCCTTGAGCTTCTATTCAATAAATAACAAAGATAGTTTAAGTAGAAGAGAAATGACCTCTGAAAGGGTAAAAGCTTGAATATGCAGATACAGCATTGGCTAGGCATTAGAAATTGGACTGGGTTTGGAAGAGCTGTAGCAGGCCAGCTTCTTATGAACCTATATAGGGAATAATGCACATTTTGTGTGTTCACCTAACCCAGAATTCACTAACAGAGAGCTTACCATCTTCCGTGCTAGGCCCCAACTCCTCTAGATCTTAGTGATAAATAGTATATGTTGGAAGGCCACAGTAGGGGTCACGAATTAGAAACTGGTAAGGTGGGTACTACCCAGCTAAGGCTACCGGAAGACCCTCTTCTCATCCTCCCTCCATCAGTGATGGACGTCATAAGTAATGGAAGTTACATAACTTTTTTTAAATATGCATAACTTTTTTACATGAATATCTGAGCAGAGAATGCTGTTTCCTTTCCAACCAATGAAAAACATCCACTGGAAGGGTATTGTCAAGAGAGTGACATTGGAGGTTGTGGTTCAATAACTATGAATTCAATTGGATCTTACTTTAAGACTTCTAGATTTGTGGAAGTCTACGAATGTGAAAGAAAAAAGGATTCCATCAAGCTTGAATGTCTTTAGAATTCCATGGAAAAGGCATTCCCATATCCTCACCACCAGAGAAATGCACACTCCAACAAAGAAATGTGGGATAAAGAATTGGATGGCTCCTGTTAGACCACTTCCATCTTGAACTTATATCGTCAATGATATAGGGTTCAGTGAATCCCCCAGGGGTCTGTCAGCCTTTTAGCCAAATTTCCTTGTCCTTAAAATGATAGCTTCACACATTCTGATAAAGCAACCTCATCATTACATGGGATGCTATCCTCCTGACTTGTGTGAAATTACATAATAGTTTCTTCATGGGTGAGCATCTTTTAAACCTGGAAAGATTTAGAATTAGAAATGTAAATGTCTGGAAGAATCAAATCCATACTATCGATTATATTTTTGTTTGGCAGTCTGTGTATATTTGTGATTTTATACGGTGGCAATATTTTAGAAACTTTGACATATTGGAGAAATGGGTTAATCATATATTTCATATTGATTTATACTTGTGATTTATAGAGAGTTTCAAAGCACTTAAAACGCAAGGTTCACCATACATGTTCAAATTATCAGATATATAAAAGTTATTTAAGTATTTGGAAATAGTTTGTTTATTAATTCAGACAACCCGAGTACTTAGAAAGAAAGTATAAATTTAATGAAATTGTAAATGAAACCAAATATTTTCCAAAGGCAATTAGGTGGTTGGTAAAATTTGCTAGAATTTTAAATAGAATTATATGAAATGTAACTCAAACAAAAGCCTCTTAAAAGAGATGATAGGTTCTTGTATTTGTAGCTTTAATGAAATAAGAACTTTTAAAACAAAGTAAAACTACAAACTGACTTTTCTGCATACAAAAATATCCTAAGTTACCCCCAATGTCTTATGTAACATGTAAGTAACAAAAGTAATCCAGTTTTTCAAAAAGTTTTGTTTTACCTACTATAATACCTATTTAATGTCTACTTACATTAAATCCTAAGGCACATATTCAATCTTTTAAATTCCCTGAGCATAGGCAGTGTTTGATCTCTACTTAGAGGGTTTTGGGTGGTAGTGATAGCTTCTTGTACAAAAAGCAGAAAAAAGGCACTGGTTGATTGGCATGATTAATGGAAGAATTCTTGCCTTAAGTCACCCACAACATGTAGTGCTGATTTACCATAAAGGCCACTGCACATTTCTCCCCTAAAACAGATACATATTTAGCTTCAATTTTAGATTGTAGAACGTAGTTCTAACATGCTGCCAAACTGTTGGACCTCAATAAATTGAGAACTCAATAAATTGCTGTCCCAAGAGATTCTTCCCCAAAGGCTACTGCTCAAGGATCCAAAAATGCTGCAGGCTTCATGCAGACTCATTCAACAGGCATACACTGGGTACCTACTATGTGACAAGCCCTGGAAATGCAGAGATCAGGACATGAAAGTCTTTCTCCCTCCCACCAACTTTTAGACAGAACCCTCTAGATAGATGGAAGGTGAGCAATTACAGAAGCAGTATATAGCACAGTATGTTAAGAGCATTCCTCAGAGTGAGGGAGCATATTATGGGATCCCCAATCGAGTCTGCAAAGATGTAGAAAAAATTTCAACAGACATTAAACTTGAACAGTAAGTAGAAGTTGTGTTTATTTTATTTCATAAAAAGGAAAAAATGATGACTTTTCAATGAATTCTAAGGTTGCTTTGGATACTATAGAGCAAAAGGAAAACAAGCCAGAAATAAATTCCTCCTTTAGCATCATGGTAAAAGTGGAATTAAATGTATTCACATTATTGGACTAACAAAGCTCAAATTTCAGATTTTAAGGGGAAAGTAAATAAATTGTAACTTCCTGCACCATAACAGAGTAGGACAAAATGTTGGGGAGGATTGGGCATGCATGAAGCGAACTAGAATATGCAACCAATGTCCTAGTTTTTCAGAAACCTGGAAGCTCATTGTTAGGTGATGATCCAAATTGGACAACTGGTACAATGTGAAACTTCTCCCTGGTGACACACCATGCTTTGGTGCAAATTCTACAGCGTGCCGTAATCAGTCAGAGTCTGAGAAAAGTGATCAGTTTTTTTTGGCACAAAAGTATAATTATCAAAGCACACAAATTGAAAGGCTAAATTTAACATCCCCTATGTTCATTGAATCTAAAAATGTAAAGAACAAACAACATCTTAAAGAGCTAGACAATGCATTCTTAGAATTTTACATCTGGGCTCAGTCAATTTTTTGTTTAACTTTTATTTGATACTTCTTTAATTTAAATTAAAATTTTCTTGTATATGTTAAGTAACCAATAGAAAATTTTAACACCTTTTTTTTAAAAAGAGGTGTTTTTATGTCAGTGTTGGGGCCAGCATTTCTTTCTGCCTCTGGAGAGGTGAGATCATAACATGCATAAAATTGACATGCTTTGTAATTTCCTAATCTATGCCTCATTAAAATGTCATGTTTTCCAAATTGTAAGGATTTATAAACTCCTTGTGAATCATTGAATGTTTACTTACTTAGCCCAGTCCATGATATACATGAGATGCTCAACCAAAGTTTTTTTAACTAAGGCACCTGACTGGCTCTGACAATAGAACATGCAACTCAGTCTTGGGGTTGGAGTTCAAGCTCCATGTTGGGTTTAAGTACATGTAATTACATGCTAATTATGATTTGTTTAGTTACATGTAATTGTGTTGTGTGAACTTGCATTGCATTACACTGAATTGGGTTGGACTAAGTTGATTGCATTTGGAATAAATTGACTTGGATTGCAGGGAATTGAGTTGTACTGAAATGAACCGAACAGAATTGGCTAGGCTGAGAAAGATCATCTCTGCTTCATATGGTGAAGGACCTTATATTTATGGTTCATCCTTTCCTCTCTAGGAGATAGCACATTTCTTCGTACAAAACATACATGCTATAAATTTTTGAGGAATTAAAAAAAACTTAAAATGATGGGGTGCCTGGTTGGCTCAGTCGGTTAAGCATCTGACTTCTGATTTCAGCTCAGGTCATGATCTCACAGTTTGTGGGATTGAGCTCTGCACTGACAGAGTGGGCCTACTTGGGATTCTCCACCTCCCTCTCCCTCTGCCCCTCCACCCTCTCAAAAATAAACAAACATTTTAATGTAAAATGATAGAAAGACTTTATAGTAGTAGTAGTTATATATTCAATAATAATTTTTTATCAAAATACTATGTGGGCACTGTGCTATGTACTAGGGATACAGTGATAAATAAAGAAAAATCCTGTCCTCAAAGAGAGTACAGTTTACTAATGGTCACAGGACAAGTAATTAAGCAAATATAAAATAAAACAGTATCATTGGTTTTGTAACAACTGGAGAGCCATTCACATTGTGGGTTATGAGATCAGTACATCCTAAAACTGTGCATTGTAGCAGCCTTGGTACGTAATAGGAATAAATACTGAGTCCTTTGCTAGAACTACCACGTATGATTATGTCTTACACAAGGTCACTGACATGCAAGGCAGAGAATAGTCTCCTCTCCGTCTTCCACTAACCAAAACATTAGCCTTCTAAGATCTGTCTTCTGAAATTCCCAGAAAGGATTTTCCAACTCAGTTATATTATCACATAGGTCAGGAGATCAAACCATAAAGAGAATTGACTGAAATCATTATTTTATGTGAGCAAACAACTTGATCTTATTTTTTTAAATCAATATGAAGAATAGATGAAAGGCTGGGAGGCTAAGAGGTTAGTGCAATAATCTTTTGGGGGTGTTTGCATCAGTTTTATTCTTCCCCTCTGTTTGCTAACTTTCATTTTTATTTGCCAGGTCTTCTTCCTACACCCTACCTCCTAAATGTTGGAATTCCTCAAGGATCCATCTGAAATTACCTTACATTCTCTCCACACTTACTCCTAAATAGCCTCCTTCATTCTTTCAAATGCCATTTGGTGGTCTTCATGAACCTGATCCTGACCTTATCCCTGTGCCCCACTCCCATTTTTCCACCTACCAACTCATCATCATTGGAATGTCTCCCAAGAAACTCAAGTTTAAAAATGTCCCAAATTAAACTCTTGATTTATTTTCTCTTGGAAATGTCTTCCTTCCTATGTCTTTCCAATGCCACTGACTGCCATTAGCATGAATCTAATTCCTTATGCCTCAAATCTGTGAAGTCACTTTTGATCCAGCCTTTCTTCCAAACCATGTTCTCTATTTTCAATCCCCATATAGACAAGTGGTTTTCAAAATGAAATCTGAGAAGAATGAGTCATGATTGCAAAATCAAAATTCGTTCACGGTCTATGCAGAAATCCATGTTATCTTTCCATGTCCTAAGAATTTATTGAGACTCCAAAAAAATGCATATGTTAAGGATATAAACACTTGCCTATTTTTAGAAAAATGACGATATCTGTACAATTACTCATTGTGCAAAGTGCTTGGGACCTCCTACTCTTACATATGCAATTTTTTCCTCACTTGACCCTGTGATTGTGATTTATATGTGAAATATGTATTTGGTCTTTGTGGTCTTTTCTGACCCAGAGCTCCCAAAACCCTTGGAATTTCCTAACTGATGAAAGAGTAAGATGTTTCTTATTATGTTAATGAAGAGACAAGGATGGAGGCTGGCTGCCAGGAGAACCAGCCCTTTGATTAGAGAGTTGGAACTTCCAGTCCCACACCCTTACCTACGAGGAGAAGGTATGGAGATTGAATCTATTGGCAATGGTAAATTTTTTAATCTGTCATGACTGAAGCCTCCACAAAAACTCCAAAGGCCAAGGTTCAGAGAGCTTTCGGGTTAGTGAACACACGGAGGTGGTGGGAGAAAGGTGCTTTTCAAGAAAGCATGGGAGCTCTGAGCCCTTTCCTCATACTTTGCCCTCAGTGTCTCTTCCATCTGGCTGTTTGAGTTATATCCTTTGTAGTGAGTCAGTACTCTAGTAAGTAAAATGTTTCTCTGAGTTCTGTGAAGCACTCTAGCAAATTAACCAAACCCAAGGACGAGGTCCTGGCAAGCTCAGATGTGTAGCTAGCCAGTCTGAAGTATAGCTGACAATCTGGGCTCGTGAGTCCGTCAGTGTGAAGTACAAAGAGGAGTTCACTGAAACCCCCAATCTGTAGTCTGTTGGCTGGAAGTACAGGTAACAACCTGGGCTTGCAACTGGCATCTGAGCTGGGGAGACCGTCTTGCAGGACTAAACCCTTAACCTGGAACCTGACACTCCCGCCGGTGGATCATATCAGACTTACTTGTTAGACTTATGGGGGAAAGCCTTCCCCTCCACACACTGGAATGGAGTCCAGGAACATAAAAGAGACCCAGAAAGGGTAATGACAAATATCTCACAGAGCACAATGACTTTTTGTTATGTTACACCACAATACCTACTACATAGAGGCCGTGGCTAACTGTACAGTTCTCCAGCTTAACCAGGATACTCCCGTGGTTTCATGGTGCTCCCTGTTCATTGCCACTAAGAAAAAAAATAATGCTCCTTTAGTAGAGCTATCCCCAGAGAGCAGATTCTCATTCGTCTCACCTAGCATATGGAAAATATAAAGTAATTGTTAAATTCTCTGACTACCGATTCAATTATCTAGTGAGGCCTGAAGAGCTGTAATTAACATCTAACATAAACGTCCTGAGGACTATTACTGGGATCTAAACTGTCCGCCCTGTTAATTATTCAAAGACTAGTTAACAGTGACTTTGGTCTGCCTGCCCTTTATTGAGGCACACCATTTTCTGGGTCAGCCAGTGGGTCACAGAATGAGTTTCAGAGCAGTGAAAGGCCAATAAGTTTCTCTGTGGACTGTTTTCTTGTAGCATTACTCTGTGTAAAATGGCTGTCTCTATGTATCATGAATGACCATTGACTTGGGGACAATGGCTCCACCACCCTGGGTACAATGCTTCAGTTACTGCTCTGTTCACTGGCCACTATGTCTGTCCTTAGTCCAGTGTGAAATTGTTCTTATTCTCAGAGCTTTGTGACCTCTTACTATAGCATTAAGGCTTATTGTGTCTTAATATCTAATAAGACAAACCCCTCTTACTTTATACTGTTTTTTCCCCTGCATTTTATTAAGAAATAGGTCCTATTTTGGAGCTCCTGGGCGGCTCAGTGGGTTAAGCGTCTGGTTGGCTCAGGTCATGATCTCACAGTTTGTCGGTTTGAGACCCACATCGGGCTCTGTGGTGACAGCTAGCTCAGAGCCTGGAGCCTGTTTCAGATTCTGTGTCTCCCTCTTTCTCTGACCCTCCTCTGCTCATGCTGTCTCTCTCTGTCTCTCAAAAATAAATAAAAAACAGGAAAAACATTTTAAAAAAGAAATAGATCGTATTTTCTTATTTCTTTTCATGTCTCATAATTTTGGATTGACTGCTAGGCACTGTGTGTTAAAGAACAATAGAGATTGAAGTAAATTTTTTCTTAAAGTTTATTCTGAGAGAGAGAAAGAGAGAGAGTGCAAGGGCATCAGAGGGGAGGGGCAGAAAGGGAGAGAGAGAGGGAAAGAGAGAATCCCAAGCAGTCTTCAGTGCTATCAACATGGAGCGCCACATGTGGCTTGATCCCACAAACTCTGAGATCATGACCTGAGCTGAAATCAAGAGTTGGACGCTTAATCAACTGAGGCACCCATGTGTCCCTGAAGTAAATGTTTATGCCTAAAAAAGAGAACATTCCTTCTTCTGTCTGGCCACAAGGATGGAGACTGTGGGTAGACAGTAAACTCTAGTGTTTGCTGCTGATGGAGGTCTCTCTCATCTCGCCTGTCCTGTGTCCAATCTTTCTCTCAAGCTACAAAAGAGGCTGGTGGGAAAAGAGTGACCAGGCAGCCTCTCTTCATTTGTGTGGATCTTAGAGACTACAAACCATCATGCCAGCTCACATTCAGGCTTAACAATTTTGTTAGAATTTCCACAGACTTTTTTTTTTTTAACTTGTGTCTAGAACAGATTCTTTCTCTCCTGTCCTATACCAAGGATTGCGGCAGCTGTGGGTCTTGCCTCTCCTAGGAAGAGCCCATCACTTTCTGGAGTTCTGTTTGTTAGATTTTTTCGCATCCTCAACTATCAGTTGGTTTTAAAAACACAACATGATTTTCCAACTATCTCGACCCTAATATTTGAGGGGTAAGATACCCAAATAACACTCCTATTTCTTTAATACTTATTGAGCTGTTAAATTTCTTACTTGTGTGTGTGTGTGTGTGTGACTGTGATATTTTTAAACACACTTTTACATTATATAATGTTTCAATTTATGGGTATACTTTTACTAAGTCTTTCTTCTGGAAGATTGGAACACAGGAAAGACCAGTCTCTGGCCTGTCCTCCAGGAGTGAGTAGTCAAGAGGGAAAGGCAGACATATAATTACTTAGAATTATATGTAACTACAAAGATGGGCTAATTAGTAGGCATCAGAGGGGTAGCATAGGAAATCCTATCTCTGGTGAATTTATCCCAATCTAAGTTCCTTACTTAATAAATAAGAAATTTAATCTTATTACACCTAAGGAAAAGTACTCTCCATTAAACAAAATTATAAGAGACTGATATGTAAACAAAGCTAATAATTCTTAATTTAGGGTAAGAGATCTCCTTCCCAGTGATGGACAGCTGTTGTTACCTGCTACATAGACCACACTGTGTCCTAGTACTGATGCACCAAGGGAAGACAAATTAGCCTTTAGCTTGATGTGACAATGTGGTCACAAAGAAAATAAACTATCCTAAAAAATATTTATCTGTAGTTCTTTCCTTTCGAAATATTTTCATATTGTTTAGTTGCACCTCCTTTTTCAGAAGCTTATCTTATTATATTTTTTAATATTTATTTATTTTTGAGAGAGAGAGAGAGAGACAGGTGTGAGTGAGGGAGTGTCAGAGATAGAGGGAGACACAGAATCTGAACCAGACTCCAGGCTCTGAGCTGTCAGCACAGAGCCCAAGGCAGGGCCTCTAACCCACGAACTGTAAGATCATGACCTGAGCTAAAGTCCAGCGCTTAACTGACTGAGCCACCCAGTACCCCTCCATGAGTTTATCTTATTAATCCAAGCAATGGGTTTTTTAAATATATTAATCTTCTCTATTTCTCTTTAGTTCTTTATTTCTTTGATTTTTGCAATTATTTGTTTCTTGGTTTCGTTGGATTTCTCCTGTTGATCTTTCTCCTAATTTCTGTCAAAACCTTACCACATTTTTTAATTTAATATTTTATTATGAAAAATGTTAAAACATGGGAGGGCAGAATAGTATAATGTGCCCCAATGTGCTCAGCTGACTCCCAATTATTATCAACTCATGGTCTCTCTTATTTCTTCTGTGCCCAACTATTGTCCCTTTATTATTTTAAAGTAAATCTTAGACATTCTATCATTTTATTCAAAAGTTTGGGCGTCATTTCTAAATAATAATGAAACATAAAATAACAGTTTCACATCTTAACAAAATCAATATAGTACTGTAATGTTATTAAATACCCACTTAGGGTTCAAATTTCCACAGTCATCTCCCGTTATGTCTGAATCCAAACACTGCAATTAGTTGATTCATCTCTTAAATCTCTTTTAATTTATAAATTCTTCAATTTCTTTTCTTCCTTGGAATTTATTTGTCGAATAAATCAAGGTGTTCATCCTGCAGCATCTCCCACAGTCTAGATTTCGCCGTCTGCACCCCTGTGGTGTCACTTAACGTGTTCTTTCATCACCTGTACATATTTCTTGCTTTATGTAGTTGAATCTAAAGATCTAATCAGACTTCAAGTTGACTATCTGGCAAGGCTGTTTCACAGGTGGTGCTGTATCCTTCCATTGGGAGGGTCATAATGTCTAGCTGTCATCTTTTTAGTGATGTTAGCAGCCACTGCTGATCATTGCCCAGATTCACTGGGTCTTCAGGGTTTTTATTTAAAGTGATGATATTCTAACTTTATCATTTCTCCTTCATTTGGTAGCTTAAATATTCTTACAAAGGGAAATTTCCACTATCAGATATTTGGTGCAGTTGAGAATAATTCAATTTGCAAAGAGACGTTACATGCTTGATTTTTGTTTTTTTTTTACTTATAATATGGTTTTTAACAACAATGAGTTGGTTCCCTGCCATCTTCCAAAGATAACGACTGAATTTTTCATGTCTTAGGAACTCATGGATTCAAACATTAAATCATATGATGTATTTAAATCTATATTGTAATTATTATCCTTATTGATGTTCAGAGTGTCTTAGCTGTTTCTAGTGGGAACTTGTTCAAATGAGCTTCTGAGTCCTGTTGATATGATTCCTGTAGTCTTTGAGAAGACATTTTTCCTGGATGTTTTTGTTGTTTTTTGCTTCTTGCTTTTTGTTTGGTTTGTTGGTGGTGACATTTTGTGTTTTTTGTTGCTTATTATTTTTGTTTTGTTTTTGCAAAGAAGGCATCAAAACAGCTAAATCATGAGAAAATGTTTCAGATTTACTTTACATATATATTCCCCAGATCCAAAATCAGCCATTTTCTTCAGAGTCCTGCTTCCCTTTAGTGGGAAATGGTATTTAGAAAGCACACAATCTGGTGGCTTTAGTTATTGTTTCTAGGCCTTGTAACAGATAGCATTTTTTGAAACATTTTTGTGAGGCACCTGGGTGTCTCAGTCAGTTAAGCATCTGACTTCAGCTGAGGTCATGATCTCCCAGTTCCTAAGTTTGAACCCTGCCTCAAGCTATGTGCTGACAGCTCAGAGCCTGGGGGCTGCTTCGGATTCTGTGTCTCCCTCTCTCTCTGCCCTACCCCCTCTCACACTCTGTTTCTCTCTCTCAAAAATAAATAAACACTAAAAAAATTTTAAACATTTTTGTGATCTGATTAACTTATTTAGAGTACACATAAACTTCTAAGTTCTGCTTTAGCCATGTGTTATAAATTTTGATGATTTCTGTTTTGATTATCATTTCATTGTAACTATCTCTTAATTTCTTTATAATTTTCTTTTACTTGTAATGTTTGGCCATGTGTTACTATTTAGTCATTGAACATGGGCATGTAAGCTCTTTGTTTTTACTTTCTCATTGTGTTGTCTTATGTTCGAAGAACATAGTTGGTCTGATATTGATAATTTGCCATATGTAGAGGTTTATGTAATGGCCTAATAATAGTCTATATTTATCAACATTTTTATTTGATTAAAAAAGTATAATTCATTGGTCCTGGGAATTTGGAGAAGTCTAGGGGTGAATTCCTAGTAATGATTTCTCAGACTTCATCTGTTTTATCTTATTCTTCAACCCAGGAGGGCTTTTGTGCTGCCCAGTTCTTACCAGTAGACACAGACATCAGAGAGCAGGGCCTCTATTGTCACTGGCCTCTGTGGGGAAAGGGCAGGCAATGATTTGGCCAAGGCATATGGGAGGAAGCTTTCTTCCAACTCAGCCTCTCCCTGCTGCCTCTGGTTGGCGTCTGTCCCAGGATCTTACTGCCCCTCACGTACACAAACACCAGATACACAGATATATACGACATTCCCACACACACACACACATCACACCACACAGGCATATATACCACACACTCCACACACTTCTCATACCCGCACATCATACCACAAACACCACAACATCTCATACATACCACACCACACACACACACACACACAAACCTACATCACACACATTACATACCACATGCCGGGTTTCAATATGGTTTAATGGTTTCTTCTTTCTTCTGTAGATTCTCCAGGTTTAATTTTAACTCAGTAGCTTATGCTAGTTTACCATCATGGCAAGAAACAGATGCTTCCTCATGTCCGTTTTTAAGCTAAGTTACTGGGTTAACAGCATTTGAAAATTCAGTCAAAGGCAGCATCTAAGACACTAACCTTTTAACTTAAATGTTATGTGAAATGGTCTTGAAAACTACATCAATCTTAAGTCTCTTGGTTTGGGGAGTAAGGGTACTCAGACTTCTGTGAAGTCATAAAAATCTATAGGACCATCATAGTTCCAGAAGTTTTTAAAAAAGAAAATAGCACAATCAGAGATGTGAGCCTTTGTGCTCCTGAAAATATATTTAATGGGGTGCGGACGGGCAACAGTGTGGAGGAGAAACAAATTTGAAACATTCTAATATAAATTGTAAGAAAGATCTAGCTATGTTTTAATTATATATTTATCTAAATTTCCTAATATTATTTATAGAGCAATGCATTCCTCTGTAATTACTCAATGATTCTTCCTCTACCATATATAGAAAGTTCTTATATCAATACTAAATTTTGTTTCAGACTGGTCTGTTTAGCTGATATATCTATTGAATCACTAGCACATACCTTTGTTTAAATCAGCCACAAGGGGTGGCTAGGTAGCTCAGTTGGTTAAGAGTCCCGGCCTCAGCTCAGGTCATGATCTCACAGTTCGTGGGTTCAAGCCCCACATCAGGCACTGTGCTGACAGCTAGCTCAGAGCCTGGAGCCTGCTTCAGATTCTGTATCTCCCTCTCTCTCTGACCCTCCCCTGCTTGCGTTGTCTCTCTCTGTCTCTCAAAAATAAATTAAAAACATAAAAAAATTAAATCAGCCATAAAATATATTGTAATATATTTAATAAAATTCCCCCACCTTATTACTTTCAAAATATGATTAGTTTTTTTCCTCCCACCCATTTATTACTTTAGAAGAAAACCATCAGGAACACTTTGTCTTACCACTTCTCAAATAAAATCATTTCTATCTTCATAGTCTTAGTAGTAATTCCCACAATGATTAACACTGCGCCTATCAGTTTTATGCTACAAGATGTTCCAGGTGCTTTTTTTGTGCAATATATTACTTCCTTTGAAAAATAAGTCTGCATGGATAAAATTATAGCCATTTTGAGATGAGGAGACTAACATTCAGAGAAATAAGTAGCTTGTTTCAGGTTACAACACTACGAAGTAGAAGAAAGAGAATTTGAATCCAGATGTTTTTCACTTCAAAGAGGTTATAGTCTTCCTTGCGTTGATTCACATTGTACTTTTTGACTGGAAAATATATAATTGCTTTATTAATTTATTTTGTAAGGTATGTTTTAAAAATGAAAGAAATTTACACTTAAAAGAGAGAGATGGCTGAAGGAACGACTGATTGGAAAGAAAATGTCTGAGAACGGGTCTGAGTTCAATCCCATGGACAAGCGAAATGCGAGGTGTCTCAAGGACAGCAAACATGCCCTTAAGCACATCCAGGTGCCATATTTCCTTCCCTGATCTCTTTTCAATGGCCTTTCTCTCTTGCTCCCAAATTCCATTTATGTATGCTTGGTTTGATTCAAAAACAACAACAGTAGATCAAGTAATGATGACTGAAGAATAAGAATGGTAAGTGCTATCATTTACTCAGCCATATCATGTTCCAAGTCTTCATTTAATCCTTATTTTTCTCAATGTATGCATGAGGAAACTGAGCCTCAGGGAGATTAAGTAATTTGCCAAAAAATAAAAATAAATAAATAAGAAGTCACAACTACTAAGTTGTGGAAATGGAATCCAAACCAGTATCTGATTTTTTCCAATCCCCCAGCACTGGCCGGTGTAAAATAGTGAGATTATCAACTGTAAGTATGGTTATAAAGGAATAGCCAAACTGTAACTTATTTTGAGACACTTCTAGTCCCAGGAAGTGACAAAAAACCAAGCTAAGTGTTGCATCTTCCCCTCATGTTTTCAGGCAAAACAGAAGCCAAATCCAGAGGTTCTTAATAAATGGGAAGAAAGAAAAAAAGAAATCTGGAGCCAGAAGGAGCAATTAGCTAATGGCACATTGATGTACAAGTAGGGTGTGATCTTTTCTTATGTTCTCAAGAGGGACTTGTCTTTATTTGCCTAACAGCACTTCTTTCCCCATATCATCTAAACTCTAGAAACACTAGGTCTGACCAACCTAAGCTATGTTTGTAATTTCCTAAATGAATACAAAAGTTAAACAGGAGTCGGGGTGACGGGAAAGATACCACTCAAGCTGGTTACAAACACATCCATTTTCTGCAGACCTAGAAATACTTCCTCAACAGTCCTTCCCCGTTAGATTTCAAGGTCCTTGAGAGCAGCAGTAATTACAGTTAACAGTTG
This sequence comes from Helogale parvula, assembly GCA_004023845.1. Classification (NCBI taxonomy): domain Eukaryota; kingdom Metazoa; phylum Chordata; class Mammalia; order Carnivora; family Herpestidae; genus Helogale; species Helogale parvula. The sequence continues at coordinate 25,380 of PJEM01011459.1, read as the reverse complement.
TTCGCATTGTACTTTCTCAAGATAGAGTATCATCCTGAATCCTTACAATGACTCTGGGAGGTCGAATATATTATCATGGACCTTTTGAAGTTGTTGCAAATGCAGTACAGAGAATTCAAAGCAGAGTTCCTGAAGTCACAAAGGTGGTGAATGGCAGGGTGGATTGGAATAAGATGTGGTAACATGCTGAGGTCTCAACTACATAGCAAAGGGAAGGAAGCTGGGACTGGGCCCTCATGAGCAGAGCTACTACTGTGAGAGGGATGGCTCTTGGCAAGGTGACACAATTGTTAGGAATGCTACTAATGGGGATATGATTTGGGTCATCTTTTCTTCAGTAAAATGGTTAGTAAGCCTTCTAGCATCAATGCTAACCAGTGACTAACATAGGGTCTGGAATATGGTAGACACGGAGTAAATGTTTAACGAACAAATCGGTTGGGATATTTGCGTTAATGTAAACTTATACCCTGGTAGAGTCTATATTGCTACCTCTGGCCTTCATGTGGACCTGCTATGTTCTCAGCACGCTGAGTCAGTAGTAGAACATATGCAGGGTTTTCCTGTGAAGATTCGGTACATATAACCTAAGTGTCAGGAAAGGAATGGCGCAAACCCCAGCCTGAGAGCGTACTAGCACATAATGACAATTAGGAAATGGAGAAAGAAAGAGTAGAAAATGAATTTAATCACTTCCCAAAGCTAAGGAAATAGGACAAGTAGGAAATAGGATAAGAATATAAACACATTAAGTATAGAAAAGAGTTTTTTGAAAAACCCAAGATTTAACGGTGTGTTATTTTGCTATGGCTGCAGTAACAAAGTGCCAAATGCAGTGGCTTAACAATAGAAATTTAGTACCTCACAGTTCTGGAGATTACAAGTCCAAAGTCAGAGTGTCAGCACGCCAGGCTCCCTCTGAAGGCCTTGGGGAAGAATGCTTGCCTCTTCTAGCTTCTGGTGGTTGCTGGCAATTCTCGATATACTGTGGCCTGTAAGACCAGTCACTCCAATCTCTGCCTCTTGTGTCACCTAAGTTGGGCTACTTTGTTATGGCAACTCGAGGACACTAACACAGACTTCGGTGCTGAGAAGTGAGGTGCTGCTGTTGCAAAAAAATTAGAATGTGCAAGTGGCTTTAGGATTGGGTCATGGGTAGAGTCTGAAGGATTTTGAAGCACAAAATAGAACAAACCTAGATGACTTGAAAAGACATGTGAAAAAATGTCTAATGGAATGTGAAAGTCTGTCCTGTCCTATTCCACCACTGAAGTTTAGAAGATAACCTATTTTCTAATTTTACACGTCTACGAATGAAGAAGTGATTCTCCTTCAAGACTGCGGCATCAACTCCCATCTGAGTTTCCAGACTGCTGACCCACCCTACAGATTTCACACTTGGAGTTCCCATGATCACGTGAGCTATATATGATCACATATACCCATGTGTATGCCTGTGTATGCACATGTGTGTGCATGTATGCATGTAAGTATATCTATATATGTATGTACATATAAAATCAGTATACACATATAGAATCTCCTATCAGCCCTGTTTCTATAGAAAATGATGACTATTACAAACAGCAAAGAAAAGAACCCTGCTTTATACCTAAATTCTCTTTGTATTTATGTTAGCTCATTGAGCAATGTTAGAATTGTCTTTTTTAATGTTTACTTATTATTTTTGAGAGAGACAAAGAGAGCACTCCAGGGAGGGGCAAAGAGAGAAGGAGACAGGATTCGAAGCAGGCTCAAATTGATCATTGGACAGGTCCAATTTTTTCAAAGCTTTAGGAAATATAGAGACACACATTAATTGCTAGCATAAAAATATTTTTGTAAAAGTCATGGAAAAATAAGGTTAATTGTACTTAATTAAAGCTTTAGCAGTATATACTTTTGTATATTTTCTTGGTCTGGCGAGCAGGCAGCTAGTTGGATATAGTACATATATATCCCAAAGATAGGATTCAGGTGCCTAAGTCAGGGCCTGAATAAATATTTATATATGAATATTAATCAGTGAGGTTGATGATTTTCACTGGACTACAAGCAATACAGTGAGTTATTTCCTCTCTTCCCTTTGACCGTGTCTCTTCTCTTCAAGTCATCTCTAAATTTTTATTAAGTATATGCTATGATTGAAGAATCCATGTGGTACCAAGGAACTTTTGTTTATGTGTATAAATATCTTAATATTATACATAGTGAACACCTATTAAACCGATACATTATTCTCATAGCTAACTTCAGGGCTCCATTGAAAAATCTAAGAAGTTTAAGCCTCAACCCAACATGGACAAATCTGTAAAGAAAAAAATCTTGATTTTTGAAACCATAGAGTGAGTACATACATTGAAAGTGACTTCCCTGAAATCTAGGGGCCATTCTGCAGGAGTATAGACTTTAGCAGTTCTGCTTGCCTGCATTCCTTTGTTCCTATTTTAAGGTCATGTCTGAAAATGGTAGTGAGATTCGGTGCAGCAAAAGTGAATGTGGAAGAAATTTGCAATAGCTATTGTCACATGTGCTGCAGAAAGTTTAAGATGCAGAAAGGAGTTCACCTCTCTTGAAGTTGTAAGAACCGGGAGCCTGGTGCTCTCATAGCCAGTGGACATAGCTTACTGGGTATTATCAGAAAATCCGGCTGGAAAAAATACTAAAAGAAAGGACTCCTACCAGTAACCGTGGTTGTCAGACTACTTACTGAAAATAAATACGATTAAATATATAGGACATGGAAAGAGAAGTCATGCATGAATGAAATTCTCATTAATGGCGTCTGTTTTTAGAAATCCTACCGGGATGTTTTCTCTTGTTCTCATTTAAATTCTAGTATTGAACAGCACTGTGGAATGAATGGGAATGTTTTTGCTCCACTGAAATCCTGGGGTGCTCCTTGAGGTTCTCTCACACTGGCCTCTTCTCAAACGCCTCCAGCGCTGTGTGAGCTCCAGGGATGTTGAGCGCACGGTCCCCTGCAGTTGTTTGTTCTCTGTAGATACACTTCATCTGGCTTCATGGAGACTTGCCCTATGAGTACAAAGCTTGTATTTTAGATGGAAACTCAAAGGGACACAGACCAGTTTTGGCAACTGTCTTCTCAGCAAGTTCTCTTATTTCTTATGATCTTGTTTTGCAAATTCCAGCTACTCTACCAGTTCTTACTTTCTTATCTGTCTTCTGACCTCAGCAAAGCCCTCTCTGTTTGCGGTTCCCCCCACCCCTGAACCTATACAGCCATCAGGAAGTGTCCCAACAGAGAGAGATTTCATGATCCTGGGGCCTACCTTGCTTGAATTCATTATCTTGGGAATCATAAATCTGCACTGCCGGTTTTCCAACATTTGGTATACTTTCTTCAGTTATATAATTGTTTTTGGCAAAAGCCTGAACCATTACAAGCCACTCTGTCATTGCCAGAAGTAAGATTCTCTAAGAACATGTTTTATGTTTGTTTCTTGCCTTGGGAGTAACTAGAACATCCAGTTAGTATAAATTTAAATTTCAACCTGGAAATAATTCAATTTGCCTCCTACAGTCTCGACCAAAACAGGATATCTATCTTGTCCTTTTCCTGTGTTAACTGGAACATTATTTCTAGAATATTCTTTCACTGAACATGTAACTCTTTCAGCAGGTGAGGTCTTTTTTGTTCTATTTTGTTTCATTACTTGATGAGGGCTAAAACCTACACCCCATGGAGAGAAACAGCATGACACTTTGAACTTTTATACTTTTCTCTTATTGATTGTTGTGCGTGCTGTGGTGCTCTGAGGTAGGTCTGGTGAAGGTCCATGAGGCAAGGCTTAAGACTTTCCAAGGTATATCCAGTCTAGATTTCCCTTCCATGATAGTCAGTTTCATTACATAGTTACTATTGTGATTTTAAGTTTCCTCCCAGATTTGTTTTTAATAAACACAGGATAGTACTGTAAGTATATTTTCTCTGACTGACTTATTTCACTTGGCATTATACCCTCTGGGTCCATCCATGTTGTTGGAAATGGGAAAATTTCATTCTTTCTTTATGGCTGAGTAATGTTACACACACACACACACGCACCCGTGTGTGCGCACACACACACACATCTTTATACATTAATCTACCTATGAATACTTGGGTGCTTCCATATCATGGCTATTATAAATAATGCTGCAAAAAAACATATGGGTACATATATCTGTTCAAATTAGTATTTTTATATTCTTTGGGTAAATAGCTAGGAGTGGAATGACTGGATCATATGGTAATTCTACTTTTAATTTTTTGAGAAATCTCCATATTGTTTTCCATAGTGGGTGCTCCAGTTTGCACTCCCATCAATAGTATCTGAGGGTTCCTTTTTCTCCACATCCTCATCAACACTTGTTATTTCCTGTCTTTGATTTTAGCTGTTCTGAAAGGTATAAAGAGATATATCACTGTGATCTAATTTGCATTTCCCTGATAATTAGTGATGGTGAGCATATTTTTATGTGTCTATTGGCCATCTGTATGTCTTCTCTGGAAAAATGTCTATTCAGGTCCTCTGCCCTTCTTTTAATTGGGTTATTTGGATGCAGGTTGGTGTTAGTTGTAAGAGTTCTTTATATATTATAAATATTAACCTCCTATCCTTGTGATTTTCTTCACAACATCTTTTTTCTCTAATGTACTTTATTGTAAGAATACAGTATATAATACAATAACATATAAAATAAGTGTTAATCAGTTGATGTTATCAGTAAGGTTTCCAGTGGGCTATTAGTAGTTAAGTTTGGGGGAAGTGAAATGTTATATATGAATTTTTGGCTGCATAGAGTTTTAGTGTTCGTAACTCCTACATTGCTCAAGGACCAACTGTACATGAGTGTTTTTTTCTTTTATATGCATAGCCTATCTCAAAAGGTGCATGATTAACTGGTAATTTTTATGATTTCTGTGTAAGAAAGCTGGGTAGCTAGATATGTGAGTGGGGGAAGAAAACTGAATATAAGTACTTTTGTGTATTTTCTTGTTAAACTGCGTAAGTATGTTACTTCTTGAGAAAAATGCTAAAACGAACAAAAAGAAGTTGTTATATTTTATCTATGATGTCTACATGTTCTGGACTTTTTGAGTTACTGAGTCTACAATATGTTCAGAACTGGAAGTTTATGACCTTCCTATTCACAAACTCCAGCATTCTTGTTTTCCCAGTTTTACTGAGCAATTATTGGTGTATGATAATAATGATGTGTAGCTTTAAGGTGTATAACATGATACTTTGATACAAGTATATACTGTGAAATAATTACCACAATAAGACTAGTTAACACCTCGATCACATCATATACTCACCATTTTTTGTGTCTGGGGACAATGAGAAAAGCATTTATAATCTACACTCTTAGCATCTTTCAAATATGTAATATAGTATTATTAACTGTCGTCACCACGCTGTACATTAGATCTTATTTTTCTTATAAATGGAAGTTTATACTCTTCGACTGATATCTTCTATTTTCCCTGATCCCTAGCCACTGGCAACCACCATTTTACTTATTCTTTTAGTTCGTGTTTTTAGATTCCACATAGAAGTGAGATCATACAATATATGTCTTTCTCTGTCTTACTTATTTAGTGTACTACCTTCTTTAGCTCCAGAATTTCTATTTGGTTCTTTTCAAAATAATTTTCATCTTTCTATGAAATTTCTCACTTTTTGGTGTGTATTGCTATCCTGATTTCCTTGAATTCTCTTTTTGTGTTTTCCTGTTACTCACTGAGCTTTCTTAAAACAAGCTTGCGCTTTTTATGGGGCAAATCGCAGATCTCCATTTCTTTGGGGTTGGTTCCTGGACAGGTATTGCGTTCCTCTGATGGTGTCTGATTTCCTTGCCATTTCATGTTGTTCCCTGAAGTCTTGTCTCCTGTCTTCACATTTGAATAAGCAGCTATCTTCCAGAGCCTTCTCGAACTGGCTTTGGGAGACAAACACCTGTCAGCATCGTTAGGGATTCTGAGGCTTTCCCAGAGCTTCTCTGTGGGTCCAGCTGCTCCCCTCTTCCTGTACCCTGTTGTGACAGAATTCTTTACTCTTAGTCCTGCAAGGCCAAACCAGAGCTGACAGCTTTCCTTTTATTTTCCCTAGATTGGTGCTAACTGTTCAAGTTTCTTCCCAGGCCCACAGTCAGTTCAGCTTTCTGTGCCTGCTCACTATTTATCTGCAGAGATGTTCTTACTGCCCCTGCGTGCATATCTAGGGTGCAGGCCATGGGGTGGAAGGGTGAGGAGTGACTTGCTCCAAGTGTTTTTGGTGCTCGTGGGCCCATGGGGGAGTCTGCAGGTGAAGTGTCCCCAGTGACTCATGGAGAGCCTTTCTGATGGAGACTGTGACGTGGTTGTAGAATCAGATCCCTTTGATGTCCTCCAAGAGTTCAGCTCTTCTCTCGGCTGCTCCCTGCCCACCTAGTTGTACAGAATTCTTCAGTATTCTGGATGGAGCAAGAGAAGAATGAGTCTCTTCAGCAGCTTCCCACATGTACTCTCACTTTCTACCACGGGAGGAAGCATGAGCTGAGAAGGTCTTTTCGGCACTGATCTACACTACCTTGGGAGAGTTCCTTTTACCCCTTTTCTACCTTCTTTTTACCCTCTTTAGTGTATCCAACCCCTGATGTTTTGGCTGCAGTGGTGTGCTTGATCTTTTCTTCTGGACTCCTGGGTTTGCACAAAAGCTTCTCATCCGTGGGTGATTATCTAAATTGGCGTTCTTCAGGGGAATGTGGTAGAAAACTCTTCTTCTGCCATGGTGATGACGTATATCTCCTTAGTATTCCTTACAGCAAGGAAAGCATGAACAAAAATAAGTACTAAATTCTCCCTTACTCCAGACCCACTGAAGAGATTCTGTTTGTTAAACAGCTCATACAGAAAAGCATCTTAGGGAGTTGATTGTCAGTGGTAGCAATCAATGGGGTGATATGGTGTCTAAACGTAGGATGCAAACACAGGCTGCAGTGGTGGAAACACCATGCCTGGTGTACACTGGAGGTTTTACTGGTTACTGATTAGACCAATCATAAAGTAATGTTTGTTTTGATTGCTATTTATTACAGGGAAGACACGCTGTCTTAAATCAAGTTACCAAGAAGTAGATTTTGAAATGAGGACTTATGTGAAATGGTTTATTAAGGAAGTGCGCTGAGGAATATTGATGAGGGAGATTGCCTGGTAGCAGCACAGGGAAGGAGAAGAAACCAAGCAGAGGGTAGTTTAAGTCCTACTTCACCCTGATTCTACAGGGAGGCTCTCAAGTGAAAGAGAGACCTCACAGTTGCCCAAAACTGAGACAAGGAAACTGGGCATTCAAACTCCCCCATATCTTTGAGTTGCTAGCCAAAGGCCCTGAGTTCAGGCAGTGCATTCCCAGCATTCCCGGTTCTCCACTTACCCGCAAGAGTCCCCAGCAGGTGCAAGGACAGTCCTCTAAGCAACAAACTAAGCAAAGCATGACAAAAGGCAGTGAAGGGATACACAGTACTGAAAAGGAATACAGAAATCATGATCTATGACTGATTGAGCTTTAGAGTGTTTGCCCATATTGCTCAGGGAGAAACAAATATGATCTTCTAATAGTGTTTTGTGGAAAGGGGTGAATTGTGTCTGTATGGCCTTGAGATATTGAACAAAACTTCCAGATGGAAGGACCTCAGAAGGGCTAGAAATTCTCTGAACATTTTCAGAGCTCCCTATAGATGTCACAGCGTATGTCAGTGGTGGGAGCATCTCACAATCTGATTCCAAGATATTTGGGGTCATCCTACCAATGAAGCAGTGAGTTAAGAGGTGGTTTCCAATGCTCCCAAGATTGTGAGCAAACTAGACAATCAAGTTGTCAGACATGATTCTCTGAACATACTTTAAGGAGAGGGAAAATATCCTATTAACTACCAAATTTTAAACTTCCTTATATAAAATAGCACATTTATTAAAATAAGGCATTCTCTTTTCAGTGATTTTCTCTGCAACACTGTTCATCACATGTTCAATCTTCTGGAACAGTTTAGGTCAAAGATAATGTGTGGCCCAAACAACAACAACAAATTTTTTTTTAAATCTACTTTTGTATCTTCTTGCTTTCTTATTTGCTGCACTATGAAATAAGTAAATGGAAATAAATTAACTTTCTCCAGAAGGAGGCCATGACCTAATCTAAAGACCTTCTGAGAAAGAACTTTGATTTTTTACGCTCTCTTTTCATAGTACTTTTAAATTTTAGTTTGTTATTTTTAATTTATATTTTAATGTTTATTTCTGAGAGTGAGAGACAGAGCATGAGTGGGGGAGGGTCATTGGGAGTATTGCAAACAGGCTCCAGGCTCTGAGCTGTCAGCACAGAGCCCAATGTGGGGCTCAAACTCGGGAGCGGCGAGATCATGACCTGAGCCGAAGTCAGACACTTAGCTGACTGAGCCACCTAGGCGCCCTGTATTTTTTTAGAAGCAAGATTTCTATACTGGTGAGCCTATAAAAACAAACATTTCAGATGTAGAGAATGGGCCTCTAAAGAAAAATCTGAGGGACTTTGGCAAAATGTTGGAAAAGGAAAATTTCCTCACTCTGATCAAAGATGCTAAGCACCACCATTCTGAGGAGCCTTTACCTTTAAAACTTAGGCAAATGGGGCCGTCAGAATTTGAGAGAGACAGGGACAACCATTTTCTGTTTCTAATGGTCCATGTCCAATCCTTCAAACTGAGGCTTTATCAAAAATTTTTTTCTAGAGAGCAGAAAATCCTCACTAGCAGGAGCTATTTAAAGGCTCTGGCCTTGCATTGAAACTGCAGATTTGGCAATAGCAGGTTTCAGCTGGATTTTCTGGGCAGTAAGTAATGCAGCAGCAAATTTACTCTTTTTAATATAATGGCAACAGTCGTTGGAAGGAATGGGAATGACTTCAGGCAGTGCCAAATTTTAAATGAAAAATCTAACTATAGCTGTTCCTTTTACTCTCTCCGAGAGCTCAGGATGATTGTGTGGGAAGCAGGGGTGAAGGGTGACCTCGGCTTGCCTGCTTTGGAGACTAGCTCAAGGGATAGCATAGGTCAGCTTGCCCCACACCTGGTCCCTGGGGAGGATTTGTGTGTGACAATAGGAGCAGCAAGGAATTTAAAAGCAACTTCACTGCGCTGAACCCTTGTAGAACTGGTATCACGGAGGGAGGTTTACTCTTTGATCTCAGCCCTTGAGCGATGGCATGAGAAAGAATCACTGAGTTAAAAAGTAAGTACCTAACTTAGTGTGGAAGCCAAGCAGCATGCTCTCATGGACCTTTCTGGATCCCATACTGGGCAGGGGTGAGTCACTGATGGAGTAAAGGAGACATCACCACACGAATCCGTCATTTTCTATGTGAGGGGAGACAGCTGCTTCCTTTCACTGATTTTTTCCCCACTCAACACCCTTCAGTCCCCTGACTTTCCATCTCCATTCCACTCCATAAATGAATCTTTTTACACAAGCAGCATTCTTTAATGTATAATAAAGTACATCTCAGGTAATCTCTACTAATTTAAAAGTAGAGTTTTGGAGTGGAGGGTGTAGCCTTGAGCTAACCTGGAATTATGACATGCCAGAGATGTCTGGAAAACTCATGGGACAGGGTCACCAAAGGCTTCTTTGTAAGAGGGAAGGGACCTTTCTCCTTTGGTTTCAGACTCCGTCCTTCAGTTTTGCCTTTGAGGGGCTCAGTGCATCAGCGAGGGGTCTACTAGGAGACTTTGGTGACTGCCATTAGCAAATGACAAAGGCAGGGTCCACCTGGTACCCAGAAAAAGGGGCCGGTGCTACCAGAAGGTGCAGAGCCCAGGATCGCAGGGCAAGGCCCAGAAGAAGCAATGATGTCAGATGGAACTACAGTCGGGGGAACTGTCTCAGCAGAGGCGCTGATCAACAGCGTCAATGGGAGATGCCCTCATCTGGGAGCAAAGGGAGATTCTCAGGAGTTTGAAGGACTGCACAAGCAAGGAGAGGAAGGAGCCAAAGAAAATGTTTTCCTCTTAATGTGAACCTGTTTATACTTACGGGGCGCTGAGGTCTCCAAAAACAAAACAGTGTTCCTTTCAGACAGCATGCCTTGCCTCACTCTGCACGTCGAAGCAGCCAGGGAACAATCAACAGCTCCTGAATGACTTTCCTTCACACAGGCTTGGGGAACCATGGGAAAGGGTGCAGAAAAGACAGCCCCCGGTGAATGCAGATCCATGGGTTTCCCAGCTCCCTCTTACAGGCTTGTGGAGTGTGACAGCAGAGGGCTCACTGACCTCAGAGGCCAGGGCTAAAGGCCCCATGGTTTCACACTCTAGAGGAATAATATGATCAGACTCAACCAGAAAAGCCAGCGCCCCCCAGTGCGGCTGCTGTATGCTAGCTGGTGGGTGGTACCCCTACTCTTTCTGTTGCTAACCCTGGAGACTCCAGACTCGTCACTGGCTCCACCAGCCCATGTGCTCCTTGGAAATGCAAAGTGCACCAGGTAACGTCAAATGAAAACTCCTCAGGACTGTTTTCCCTATAAAATGGAGAAATAAAACGTGTTTGGGTGCACGAATAAGCCGGGTACACATCCTTTTGTGTGTGTTCTGCCTACAAGTAATACATTCTTCAGTCAGTGCAAGAAAATACGTCAAATACTGTTTCATCTTTCTCAGTGGACTATTAAAAGGATCTCATGTTACTTCTCCTGTTAGACATAAAATGTCACTTTTATGTCAAAGTGTGCACACAGTAGGTCCTCAGTAAATATGACAACAGTTCACTGAACACCCTTGAAATACTTCACCTTCATGGTGACCTCACTGTCTTTATTTTAGAGATTTCATAGATAAAGTTTTTACAGATGAAGATTAAAAGGACTAATACCCAAATTGTTAGTTTAATAAATAATAAGGAAAAGGGAAAGCATTAAAGATACATTTTGAAATACTTAGGGGCACCTAGGTGGCTCAGTTGGTTGAGCATTCAACTTGGCTCAGGTCATGATCTCACCATTCATGGGTTCGAGCCCCACATCTGGCTCTGCATTGTCAGTGCAGACCTTGCTTGGGATTATCTCTCTGTCTGTCTCTTTCTCTACCCCAACCCTACTTGTATCCTCTGTCTCTTTCTCTATCAAAATAAATAAATAAACCTAAAAAAAGAGGGAGCACCTGGGTGGCTCAGACGGTTGAGTGTCTGGCTTCAGCTCAGGTCATGATCTCATGGTTTGTGAGTTCGAACCCCACAAGGGGCTCTGGGTTGACCGCTCAGAGGTTGGAGCCTGCTTCAGATTCTATGTCTCTCCCTCTCTCTGCTCCTCCCCCACTCATGGTCTCTTTCACTCCCGCTCTCAAAAATAAGTAAATACTTAAAAAAGAGAGAGAGAGAGAGAGAAATACCTAGAACAACAGATAAGCTCACAAATGGCTTAAGGATTCTTTTTTTCAAAAATAAAAATACATTTGTTTTCTGATTGTTAAACTAATGTATGCCGATTGTTAAATTTCCCAACAATCCATAATGTTATCCTGGAAGACTTTCCAATATTTCAACAATGTCTAAGACCTAGCAGGTGTACTTGGGGTGGTGGCGATGCACTTGGAGATCTCGATGCACCAGCCAACTTCTTCCCAAGCACAGCCCCCTGCTGGGCTTTGGAGCTTGATCTTGACTCAACTAACAAGGGTACTTTCCTGAGACCTTTGAGTTTTTCTAAATTTCTTAGTGGACTGAAAGAACAGGCTACTTTTACAAAAAATAAACATGGTACCTTGGCGGAGGTAACCACCATTGGAGGAACAGTGAAGAGTGGATTTTTGTGCCTCACACTCGTTTATTCCAAACCAAGTTGGAAGACTCAAAACCATCTCTCATGTGGGAGAACTATGCCAGCAGCCATTCCTACAAAACTCCAGGGGAATAGGATATTCTTGTTTAAGAGTCTAAGAAGCAAATAAACTTTATAATAAAATCAGCTCCCACATTACGTTTCTGTTGGTGGGGAAAATTGTCCCAGGTGAATTTATTAAACAACAATTACCTCAAAGAGAGTATAAGTAGGTTACATTACTTTACATTGCAGTATTAGCTTTCTAAAAATGAGAATGCCAGCTAAGCGAAACTGTGAGTACCATAAGAACTGAAAAGCTCCTTGCAATATTAATGTACAGCTGACCCTTCAACAACAGGGGTTCTAGCTGTGTAGGTCCACTTTTTGTGGATTTTTTTTTACTGTAAATATATTTTCTTCTTTGATTTATGATTTTTTATTTATTTAAAAAAATTTATGCTTTTTATTTATTTTTGAGAGACAGAGAGAGACAGTGCTAGCAGGAGAGGGTGAGAGAGAGAGGGAGACACAGAATCTGAAGCAGGCTCCAGGCTCTGAGCTGTCAGCACAGAGCACGATGCAGGGCTTGAACCCACAAACCATGAGATCATGACCTGAGCTGAAGCCGGACACTTAACCAACTGAGCCACCCAGGTACCCCTGATTTATGATTTTTTAAATAGTTTCTCTAACTTCATTTATAGCATATAATACATATACAAAATATGTGTGAATCAACTGTTATTAGTAAGGCTTCAGATCAATTATAAGCTGTTAGTAATTAAGTTTGGGGGGAGTTAAGAATTATACGTGAATTTTTGACTGCATGGGGCTAGTATCCCTAACCCCAGTGTTGTTCAAGAGTGAAACGTATAATGATTTCAACTATATCGATCCCCAAATGTTCTTACTATACCCTAGCCACTATGCTGAGCACTTCACATGATTACCCTGATTAATCTTCACAGCAACCTTATGGAGCAGGTATGCTTATCTCCCCTTTAGAGGTAGGAATCTGAGGCATAGTGAAGTTGTAAAAAATGCCAAGTTCACACAACAGATAGGTACATAGACCAGAATCCAAGCCCAGTATGACTCTGTAGCTCACAGACTTGATCACTGAGCCGTGGAATACAATGTTAGAGCTGCCTGTTGGTCATAAGGTGACAAGCATGAAGAGAAAATCCAGCACTGGGTTGGTAGCAAAGTAGAAGACAGGAAAGAGCCTGGGTCTTTAATAATAATATTGATCCATTGAACTCTGGAATACCTACCTCAAAGCATCTATCTAAGGGAACAGTAAGTATTGATCTTATTTTAAATTACAAGTAAAATTGACATACAGTAAAACGCACACTATTTAGCTGCACCATGCCATGAGTATTGATAGAAGGCTACACCTCTCCATCTCAAGCACCGATTGTGATGCATAATGTTATCATTGCTTTACAAATTTCTTCTATGACCCTTTCCAGTCGGTCTTCCCGCCATCCTACATACAGGCAACTATGACTCTGATTTTTTGGGCACCCTAAGTTATTACTGCTTGTTCTATAAATCCTATAAGTGTAATCATGCAATGAATAGTCTTGGGTAAGGCTTGTTTTACTCAGTGTGTAACGGAAGTATTTCACTACTTTACATTGCTGAGCGTTTGATTATATATAGTTTGTTTATCCATTTACCTGTTGAAGAAACTTGGGCAGCTTTTAGCTCAGGATTATAGGGGAAAGTGGCAACAAGTATTCCTGTACCAGTGTTTTTGTGGATGAATGTTTTCATTTCTATAGGGAAAATATGTAGAACTGGAATTACTGGGACAGGGAGAGAATGTTAATTTTATTAAAAACCTGCCAGATTATTCTGCAAAGTGACTGAACATAAGCAACAACCAAGTATGAGTGTCCTGGTCACTCCACGGGATTGCCGCACTTGGTGTTCAGTTCTTTCCATTTTAGATGCCGGTTAGTATCTAGTGCTATCTCATTACAATTTCCATTTACATTTCCCTAGTGACTAACAGGGTTGAACATCACTGTAAAGCTACTGTAATCAAGGCAGCATGGTATTGGTGAGGGGCACCTGGGTGGCTGTTAGTTAAGCATCCACCTCTTGGTTTGACTCAGGTCATGATCTCACAGTGTGTGGGTTCAAGCCCCGCATCAGGCTAACAACTTGGGATTCACTCTCCCTCTCTCTCTCTCTCTCTGTCTCTCTCTCTCTCTCTCTGCCCACTTCATCAAAATGAATAAATAAACTTTAAAAAAAAGACAGCATAGTATTGGTGAAAGTATAGACACACAAATCAATAAAATAGGAAAGAAGGCATAAAAAGAAGGACACATGAATAGAAACAACTGATTTGTAACCCGGTCCCAGGGCAATAAATCGAGAAATGGTAGCTTTTCAACAAATGGTGTTGGAACGGACACCCATGTGCAAAAGGAAAAACCAGACCAAAACACCTTGTATCTATACCTTGCAGCATATATAAAATTCAACTCAAAATGGGTTATAGATCTAAATATAGGACTTAAAACCGTGAAGTTTCTAGAACACAATGAAGGAGAAAATCTTTATTATTTTGGTTAAGCAGAACTTTTTCATATGACACCAAGAGCATGATCCATAAAAGAAAACAAATTATAAATTGGAATTTATCAGCATTAAAAATGTTTGTTCTATAAAACTCACTAATGAGAAAATGAAAAGACAAGTCATAGACTACAAGAGTATTTGCAAATCGTATTTCTGACCAAGGGCTTTTATTTAAAATATAGTAAAGTCTCCTAAAACTCAGTAAGAAGAAACCAGTCCAATTCTTAAAATGGTCAGAAGAACTAAATACATACGTCATCAAAGGACAAAACCAGAAAATAGGTGTATGAGAAGATATTCAGCATCGTTAGTAATTAGGAAAGTACAACTTAAAGCCACAAAAAGATACCACTGCACATTTTTGTTTTATTGTTTTAATGTTTATTTTTGAGAAGGAGAGAGACACACAGTGCGAGGGGGGGAGAGGCAGAGAAAGAGGGAGACACAGAATTCAAGCAGGCTCCAGGCTCTGAGCTGTCAGCACAGAGCCCGACGTGGGGCTCAAGCTCACGAAGTCGGACCCTTAACGAAGTAAGCCACCCAGGCACCCCTCCACTGCATATTTTTAGAATGGCTAAAACATTAAATGCCAAATGCTGGCAAAGAAGCAGAGTGATGAGAAGTGACCACCTTGCTAGTAAGAGTACAAAATGGTACAGATATCATGGCATACACTAAAGCCGGGTTTTAATTCTAATTTTAATTTTGCCAGGAATTTAAACATATACTTATGAAATGACCCAATTACTCTCCTTCTGGATATGCACAAACATGTCATGAAAATCTTACACAAAAATCTGTATGTGAGTGTTGACAGAGGATTATTCACACTTGCCCAAATTTAGAAACAGCCTGGATGCGATTCAATCGGTGAATGCATAAAAAAATTGGCACATCCATAAAAAACAAACATGTATGGGTTTTAATTACCTTTTGGTAATCCTAAGTAGCCAGACCCAAAAGGCTACATGTATTATGATATGATTTATATTCCATTCTAGAAAAGGCAGAACATTTGGAAAGAAAAAAAAAAAACCAATGGTTAACAGAGATAGCAAGGGATTATCTGACTTTGTAGTCCTTTGTAGGGAACAGGAGGGGATTTTTAGGATAATAGAATTATTTTATATCATAACTTTATGGTAGATACACAGCTCTGCATATGTCACATCCCACAGGCTGTCCACCAGCAAATTTTACTGCATATAAATTTTTTAAAATCAACAATTTGTGGGAAACTCACACATCCTATAATGAATGAACCTAATCATATTCAGCATGAATAACATTACCACATAAAATGGAAAGAGTATTTGACTGGCTAAGGTAAGGCAAAAGACAAAAAAGAAACATACACAAATATATTTTTCTGGCTAGGACATTTGTCTCACAGATCTGTAGCTTACCAATTCTGAAGCTATTTTTATACCAGATTTGAAAAATAAGCAAATATATTACGGGTAATGAAAGTCAGGTTTTTCGTTGTTAGACAAAGAAAGCACAAATAATACAGGGGGTAGGGGTAGGAAAGCTAGAATAAGTCAACGGGCATCTGATTGGAATCATAAGTGTCAATATGGACTCATGTTTTTGTTTTGTGTGTGTGTGTCTGTGTGTTTTCATATGGATAAAGAAATATAGATGTTTATAGGCATGTGTTTGCATATAAATAGAGACAGATATAGATACACACACACATATATACATCTCTATGTGTGTGTGTGTGTGTGTGTGTGTGTGTGTGTGTGTATCTATCTCCAATGAAATCTTAGTTAACAATCCATCTAGCATACAGATGATGATTTATAAAAAAGAAAAAAAAGGAACCAAGGAACCAAACTAGGCTTAGATATGAAAATTTAATGAAATGTATGATCCTGGCTTGCATCCTGGTACAAAAAAAGCCTCCTTGGAAAAGGGGGGTTGGTTCCTGGCTTCCGGCAGAGAAAACACAAGATCAGCCTGGATTATCTTTTGGTGCCAAAAATAAAGAAATGCTCCAAAAAGGATGGGGACATGTCAAAAGGGCATAGGAATCAACATTAAAGAGCTCCTAATAGTCAAAGCTAAAATTTTTGAGCAGTAACATAATAATAATGTATAATGACCCATAGACTAAAGTAAATATCCATGAGTTCATACTGATAAATCTAAAATACTAATCTAAATACTGAATAAATAAGTAAATGTGAGGAAAAGAATAGCTCTTCCTTTCAAAATAATTTCAACTGATAAAAGCAGAGGAATGAGGGAAATAGAAAATTATCATTACTACCCCACAGCAGTGCTAAAATTAGTAGGCAGTAGTTTGAAAAGAAACAGGGTATTTTCATTGCCTCCAAGAGTCTCCCCGGAGATCTTTATTAGTTAAAAGGGGGGAAATAGTAATGTTATAGCTGAAAAACTGCTGATACCACCTCAGCAAAGGTAACACTGTTAGCAATAGATACATGCAGTGTATCTTATTAGTATCATGTATACCTTGGTGTGTTCTGCATTGAGAAAGATACATCAGTTCTATGGTTTTCTTGCTAAAATACATGACCTTCATCCAGTCATGAGAGCGCACATCAACAAACTCAAACAGAAATAATCTACAAAGTAACTGACCAGGACTCTTTCAAGGTCATAAAAGACAAGAAGGAGGAGGAAACTGGGGACACAGAAAAACTAAATGCACTACCAGCTGGGTCCTGGAACATTAAAAGGACATCTGTGGAAGAGCCGGTGAAATCCAAGTGCGTTCTGTAGTTCAGGTAATAGTATTCTACCAGTATGAATTTCTTTGTATAATTGTACTACGGTTATCGAAAACGCTAACCCGAGGCGAAGCTGGATGAAAATTAAATGGGAGCTCTGTGCTATTTTTACAACTTTCTGTAAGTCTAAAATTCTTTCTAAATTAAAAAAAAAAAGTCTAGTCTGATCTAATATTAAACTTCAATCTTTCATGTAATTTAACACTTCTTGCCCCCCCCCCCCCCCGCTTGTCACTATGCAGCCTTTGACATCTTCAGAGTGGGAACTGGGAGAGGGTCAACAGGTAAAACCAGCAAAGCACTAACCTGACAGGTATGCAGTACTATGGCTTTAATACCACCTGGGTGTAGCAAATAATACCCAAACACACTTCCTTTTTTTCCTCCTTTCCTCACCTGCTTTCCAAATTCCTCCTTGCTGGGGAACTCAAACTCGTTTTCTGGCACGGCTAGATACAAACTCCAGATTATCACTGATGGCTACTCCCCTCAGCGGCTGCATCTGACAGTTCATCTCTAGTCTCTTTGAGCTAATGTGGATTTGCTCCTGGCAGGAAGCAATCCCGCTTGGAGGGCCCCTTCCCAACATGGCTCTTTGCCAGCTCTCTTCCGTTCTCTAGGAGACACTCACATAGCTGCCCATCCCAAGGCGTAAAAGCAGAAAGGCCCCAGGATTTTGCCTGCTGGACCAGGTCTAAATATTACAGTGTTGCTATTCTCTTCCTATCCCATCTTTTCCCCTACAACAGCAACGAAATACATTTAAAAGGTAGTAAGAGGTAGGAAATTAACTGTAACATACTTACGAAAAATGATATTGATCAGTCTTTAGCGCATTGTGCTATGTTGAGGGCATTATTTTGGTCAACATAAAGAAGGTTTAAATTCATCCTTGGCCCTGGTTCCTCTAAATTAAGTTTCTGTGGTTATATATAGGAGTTCTCAGGAGCATCATCTGAAGACAGGTGACCAAAGTTCCTGCTGCTTCCTGTGTCTCTGTCCCTGGGAGTCCTGGTCACCCACATACAAGCATCCGTGCTTAGAGCTCGCTGCAGGATGAGTTACTTTAGAGGATCCTTTGTGAATTTTTAATCACAATATAAAACTAACAATAGCAATGTTAAAACACATTCTTGAAAAGAAGGAAGTGCCCCTATTTCTAAATTCCCATATAAATATTTTCATTTTTATATATTCAGTATCAGCCTGTGTTATATGGTCATAATTATATGGTCATATTATTGTTATATGGTCATAATTATTAAAGTGGAAGGAATTTTAGTTTTCTTTTCATTTAGCAAATTGTAAGCATTTTCCCATATACTGCCAAGTCTTTATAATTACAAACTTTATTTATTTAAAACTTTCATGTTTATTTTTTTTTAAGAGATAGAGAGAGGCAGATCATGAGCCAGGGAGGGGCAGAAAGAGAAAGAAACACAGAATCCAGAGCAGGCTACAGGCTCCGAGCTGTCAGCACAGAGCTCAATGTGGAGCTTGAACCCACGAACCACGAGATCATGGCCTGAGCTGAAGTCAGACACTTAACCAACCGAGGCACCAAGGAGCCCCTATAATCACAATTTTTAGCAGTTGCATAATATTTTATCTAATGGGTACAATATAATGCATTAAACTATATTTCTAATATTGGTCTTTTAGGTACTTTGATTATTTTTTATTGTAAATGGCTTCAATAAAATAAGCCATTTGTAGACCATTTTGGATTTTTTCAGGTGATTTCCTCAAGATAGATTCACTTCCTCCCAGATCCATCACAAACTCGTTGACTTCCCAGATCTCTGGGTTATGGACTCTTGGATAGACCTCTTACTTCCTTTATAATTCATTCATTCATTTACAAATCCCTTTGAATGCACCTTATTTGGCTTAATTTTTGGAAAAACATCCTTATAAGGACCCTCAAGGACCTTATAAGACAGTGAAAGAGACAGACTCATAGGAGATCATTATATTTCAGTTGAGTTTTATGATAGAAGGAAGCACAATATACTTAGGAGAAGAAACAAAGTGGGCACTTAACCAAGGATTGGTAGGTCAAGGATGCTTCTCAATGGACCAAGAATGTCAAAGGATAAAAAGGATGGAAACAGAAAGAGGTAAAACAAGTGGAAGAATAAGAAAGGGCTTTCTAGGCAGAAGGGACAGGCTGAAGAAGGAAATGGAGGAAAGAAACAGCATGTAAATGACCTTACATATACAAAGGTGGCTGAAGCATCAGGGCAAAGCACAGAGTTTCAGTAGTGGAGGTTATAAAAGAGAGCACTGTCAAGTTCATAAGGGGCAAAGGAACTTGTACCCCTGTAGAGCTACACTGCCTGATTCAGTGCCTCTAGCCACATGTGCTTAAATAAATTACAATTAAACAAAATTTTAGTTCCTCAGTCACACCAGCCACATTTTAAGAGCCTGTACCCACATTGGCCAGTATATGGAGTATAGAACATTTCCATCATGACCAAGAGTTCATCAGGATTGCACTGTATCAACAAAGAGACTGTATATAGACTTTTGTTAAAAAGTTGTTTTGATGCTCTTGCTTTGGGAGATGCAGGAAAGAGCAACTTTTCTAAAAATGCAAATATTTGTAGCTTCCAATATAACTGGGGAAAGTGCCACATTTTAGTTTTGTGAACATTTGCTTTTCTAAGAAAGATGGATGCCTGGACCAATAAAGGATAAATCCCATTTCGTTGAGAGCAAAGTTGGTGGTGTCGGTACAAGGGTGGTGTTGGTACAAGTGAGAAGAGAGAGCCTTGTACGAGGCTGCGGCACGGCCAGAGGAGGTGAACACCTGTGCCCATTCTGCTCAATCAGAAGATGCTCTAGGGTCAGCTCATCTCCCCACCATCCCTGAATACATCCCTCAGGCACAGCCCAGAAGCAGGCAACTGTGGTGGGAGAATGGTGGCTCTGATCACATCCGCTGCAGTGAGACGTCCTGGGCCCTGAGTGTCTCCAATCCGATATACAGACTGGACCATGAAGCAGGTAAGTGACACTACTTTTGTGTTTGGTCAATAAACCTGCATTAAATGAGCTACTCTCGCTTCCCTCTGGGCTTTGGGTGCTTAATGCAAGGTAGATGGAATAATAAGAAAGAGAGTAAGTTGTTTTCACATCAGGGTCAATTAATCCTTTCCGTGGGTTTGGGAAGTACTCAGCTTAGTCCATTGTCACAAAGTGAATATTATCCATTGAATCAGCATACAGATCAGGAAACAGAATATCAGCAACAGCGCAAAGCCCTGTGTGCGTCCGTCCAGTTACTATCCCCACTGCTCTAGTTTTGCTCGTTGAAGAACTTTGCGTAGAAAATATGTCCTCTTCTGAATATCTGATTCAGTTCACTCAGGACAATGTTAACTAATGGTTTCTCTTACATAAATTTTAAGATTACTTATTATGTCACACACATGCAGGAACATGTACAAAGTGCATATATAAATTTAAAGGAAAAATAAGATTAAAAACTCATGTTCTCCCACAGCTTTCCAAAGTAGATTTTTTACCAGGATCTTCAAGCTTCCCCGTGACTCCTTCTTTCAATGCAGCCTTCCCTCTCCAGACCGAGGAGCATCAGCAAACCTAGCTGCTGCGTGAGGCAAGGGTGATGTCGTCACCGTAGTGAAGACTCCTGGGAGAAGATGTACTGAGCAGAGCGTCCTTCTCTTGCTTCATCTCACTGGAGGTTTGTCAGAGTCCCTTCTGGGGAGATTAGTGGACAGGGTGGAGTGAGTTCTGGGACACCTAGGGCTCATGATATTCAGGGCCTGTGGCGGGGCTGCGTCTGGGCAGGGAAGTTGCTGCCTGGCAGGAATGTACCCACGTCGTCAGCTGCTCGCCGTGCTCTGCTTCTCCTTTGCCACATCCCGTCTCTCGTGTTCAAGAACAGGACAGAACCGAATACATCTGCAGATCCACAGGAGTGTCTTCAGCTGATCGGGCGGCGAAGAACAGAGGGTCAGGTGGGAACTTCTGCAGCACACGGTTGAGACATAACAAACTCCGGTCGTATTCTAAGCTGGCCAGCCAGACTCTCCTGGAGCCCTGCAGATTCTGGTGTCCAGTGAAATACGTGGGAAATGGCAATGCTGCTCTTGTAAGGACAGCCCTGAGCATGTTGAGTCGCACTGCCCCTCTCTCCCTGCCCTCCCTCTTCTGCTTATGGCCTTCTAGATCAATCTATAAGTTTCTTAAGAAAAGAATAAGAAAGAAAGAAAGAAAGAAAGAAAGAAAGAAAGAAAGAAAGAAAGAAAGAAAGAAAAGAAAAGAAAAGAAAGAAAGAGAGAGAGAGAGAAAGAAAGAAGAGAAACGTCCCTTCCTCACATAAAACTTGGGTGAAGCCCTAGGTTAAAAGGCTCCGGTCCTCGAGGGGACAGCAGCACATTAAGGCCACAAGAGGCACCGGAAAGGTCCATTGAAGTAGGTGGTGCCCAAAACCAACCTCCCATTTTTGCCATTGACTGCTTGTTTCCTCCGCAACTGAACAAACAAAGGCAATGTAAAATTGATTGCTTTATCTTCCTTCTTCAATAATAACAAATTCCTATTTTCTCTATAGGATAGCATTGTAGGATATAGAGGAGCGGTTGGAGGAAATTTCAGACAGAGTTGGAAAATAAAGATAAACTCTACTGTGCCTGGGGTTTAAGGCCAAGGCTGAATCATCCCTTTGTTTCCTTCTTGTTTGCCTTGAATCCACAATAGCACTCTCGAGGTGAGAGTTATAAACAGAGAGCAGGCTCTCTGAGAATTAGTTCTGTTCATATGGAGAAATCTGAAAAGCACCATTCATTTCTAGCAGTGGAACAGCAGAGCCAATGTGAGGAAAGCTTGGCTCCTCCATTTGGAATGTGCAACTCAAGCTTGTTTTCCATTCAGTGTCACAATTGCAAGGGGCCAGAGGGTTTCAGCAAGGTAAATGCATGTCCTGGACCTTGGAAGAGACTCCTGAACTTATCCCAAGCTAAAACAGTAGCAGTCTGAAAAAGCATTTTGTGTTTTGGTTTGTTTGTTTTTCGAAGTGTTTGAAGATAATTTATTCCCCCACTTAGTGCCAGGAAAGTAGGAAATTATCCTAGTTTCTAGTTTTAGTTGGAGGAGGTGGGTTGACTATACCATTTGCAAAAATACATTTCCTGGAACTGGTGAAGAACTAAAAGTTACACCAGAGGGGATTTTTATGGTTTAATGTTCTCACTGAACAGGTTAAAAGAAATTAATCACTAAGTTTATATTAGCAATGATATTGAATTAACTAGAACATTCCAATCCTTAGCTATGATAGTTAGTGGGCTATTTATTATATTACTTTGGTCAAATGTGAAAATAGCTCATACTCAGTTTTGTCATTAAATATCAAAAGTATTATTTCTTGGTAGCTATCATTTTAGTTCTAGAGAAAAATATGCACTTTAAACCACAAGAGGGCAGTAGCATTACTTTTTAATCAACTACATCTTTGGAAACTCAATTCTGGGTCTAAAACCATAATTACAGTGTAATTATTACATGCCTTTCTCCAAATGACTCTTATTAATTCTGATGGTATTTTATGAGTAAAGTTATTTTTAAAGTGTCTGTGACTGGGGTTCTTTACAAACGAGAATACTTTCAAGACAAGTGCAGTAAGGTAATTTCAGTGAGTGAATTGAAGTGCCTCACGAGGGTAAATTTGCAGAAGTACTTTTAATTTTAGTTTTTAAAATGGCATCATTAAAATTATACAAGTATATATTTTCATAAATATTTAATTGTACACAAAGAAAACAAGCATATTTGGTAATGGCTAAAACTTGTCATGGTTTAGTATGTATTTTTATAACTAGTCATTACTAAAACAAGAAAACCAGGAAGCATAAAAATTCACAATGAATGGCCCCAATTTAATGTAAAAAAATAATTGGGCATTTTTCTGTTGCTGAATCTACATTTTCTTCATTTTTAAGGTGCAGTAAAATTTCAATAATTTTATTTAGCCACCAGGTGGTGCTACCTATTTAAACAATGAAGTAGAAAAGAGAAAATTGGAGGATCTGAGAAATATCATACCTTGTTGATGCCTATTTATATATTCATCAGATTTTTTGACAAATATAGAGTTCCTTTGATTTCTGTAAGGGAGGCTTTTGAGAAAATATGTTAGAAAACTGCACTGTCTGGAGCTAATAGTTCAGAAAACTACGTGAAGTTCATGAAATTCATTTAATGGTAAAATTTAAACATGGGCACTGACCTTTTCACAAAAAAACCAAGAGTCTATTCTAGCAAAATCTCAATTCATGGACGCTACTTATTTTTATCATGAAATTGTTCCTTTTGTTTCTCAGGCAATGAAAAACAATTGCATTTTATTGCCCCTCGTATTAGTAAAAGGTAAAAGAAAATTGTCCCCTAATTCAGCGAAAGGTGGGGAAAGATAACAAATAACCTTTAATCTATAACATCTGTAGCTACTGAAGCAATTAGATAAGAGAAGCCAAACTTTATCCATATTCACTCATTCACCAAAACCAGTTTCATTTAAATTTGGAAGATAAATAACATGACTTTAGGGATCCTGCTATCGAATAAATAAATTTAGAATGTGTTTTACAATGACTACTTTTTATATAACCGATCAAATCATAACAGTATTATGAAGTTTAGTAAGTCTGAATGTGGTTGTAAGTTTATCACGCATTACTGTCATACTACGTACAGGAAAAGGAACAACTAACACTGAGTTCTGTAGAGATGGTAGTTTTCTGTCTGTCTTTCTTTTTTTCTCTCATTTGATCCTCAAAATTACCATCTGATTTATTCTTATCTCCATTTTCAGCTTTGCAAAGAGAACTAGAATTTGAATTGACGTTTGATGCTAAAAGCCACACTTTCTACCAATGTTGATAAAATCATGGAGGACACAGGAGTCCCATCTCTGCCCTCTCTCATGCCATTAGTAGAGATCACTAAATAATTTTGAATTTCTTTCCCTCTGAAAGGTGGAGCCTGCGATCCTCAGGTCCACAATCCAGGAGGCCACTGTCAATCAGTGGCAGACAATCATAATGAAATCTATTTGCCTTTCTGGCTTTTTTTCAGTTACATCGCCACTAATTAGAAACTCCGCTTTCTCAAAATTTATGTTCTAGAAGCAAGTGTCAGGGGCGCCTGGGTGGCTCAGTCAGTTAAATGTCCAGCTTCCGCTGAGGTCATGATCTCACGGTTTGTGGGTTCGAGCCCCGCATCAGGCTCTGTGCAGACCACTGGCTCAGAGCCTGGAGCCTGATTCAGATTCTGTGTCTCATTCTCTCTCTGCCTCTCCCCTGTTCATGCTCTGTCTCTCAAAAATAAATAAATGTAAAAAAAATTTTAGAAGCAATTTCCAGTCAGGGAATGCTAAGTATTCACAGAAGGTTGAGATACTTGGTTTTAGCTTATGAAGAAATTAAGTCCATACTCATTTGTAGATGTTTTATTGGCAATGAGCAAATGCCTGAATTTTTTTCTTAAGTTTCATTAGTTTCCTATTCTGGAAGGTATAGTCCCTAAAATATGTTGTTCCTATTTTAATTTTTTATTATCTAATTAAACAAGATAGTTCTAGAATAATAGCCAGCACTTTATGGGTCCTGAACTCAGCCTGTCACCTACTGTTCTAAATGCTTTTTATGTGTCCTTTTAACAATCCTAAAGGTCTTTATTATCATCATACCCATTTAGTAGATAAGGAATTTCAGGCAAAAAGGTAACAAGAGTAACCACAAATCCAGGAACTTCCTGACACCTTTGGGTCAAATTTGCAAGATTTTGCAAGAGCATCATCTCAGACACTTTTCTCCTTTAGTCTCAGGGTCATTTGCTGATCTTGACTCCGTCAAAAGAAACAATGTGGCAGGTGCTGATTTATTTTTTCTCAGCTACAAACCGTCTTTGCTTTCTGATGATGGACCTGGAATGGGGCAAACAAAAGGCCCATAGGACAGCTTTGCTAGCTGCTTTCTGCGGGGATCTGCCCATAGGGGGCGTTAGAGGCTGAAGAGGAAGAAGGAGGCTTCTTCCTGTCTGGACTTGGCGTTCCTGGGAGCTTCACCAGGTGACACTTCCCTCCGAAGCGGTGCTCTCAGGCGGCCCCAGCTGAATCCAGTTTCCCCAACACGTGCGGTGTTCCCAGTGCGCAG
>PJEM01011458.1:0-54064 GCA_004023845.1 Helogale parvula | reverse complement strand
TTTTTTTTTTACCATTTATTTATTTTTGAGAGAGAGAGACAGAGCACAAGCAGGAGAGGGGCAGAGAGAGAGAGGGAGACACAGAATCCAAAGCAGGCTCCAGGCTCTAAACTGTCAGCACAGAGCCCAACACAGGGCTTGAACTCACAGACCGCAAGATCATGACCTGAGCTGAAGTCCGACGCTTAACCGACTGAGCCACCCAGGCACCTCTCGAATTAAATAAACTTTAAAAAAATTGCTTCTATGTTGTTAGGACATAAATACTTAATTAGTTGTTTGAACCTAACTATGACTGACTACTTAAAACGAGGGGCACCATGAAAAAATTACTAAGATACTAAGGGAGCCATGAACCAAGTTTAGGAATCTTTTGCCTTAACCACGAAGTGATAGAGTTGTGTAAGATTCTCCGAGTTTGCACAGAGCTGTGTGACTCTGAAAAATAACTTAAGACAAAGTCCCTAACACAAACAATAACCAGGAAAAGGAGAATTTGTGTTAAAACCATTTTTAAAGGTTGCTCTCAGTCGGATTAATCTTTCAAATCTCACACAATGTTTCCTGGGATAATTTGTATTAAAAACAAAACAAAACAAAAACTCCTGGGGCGCCTGGGTGGCTCAGTCAGTTAAGCATCCGACTTCGGTTCAGGTCATGATCTCGTGGTCTGTGAGTTCAAGCCCTGCGTTGGGCTCTGTGCTACAAGTTTAGAGCCTGGAGCCTGCTTTGGATTCTGTGTCTCCCTCTCTCTCTGACCCTCCCTTGTTCACACTCTGTCTCTCTCTGTCTCAAAAATAAGTAAACATTAAAAAAATTTTTTTAACTTCTAGAACACATCCACACAAATTACTATTTTTCTAATTCCTAGCAACTCAAGCAAAGCTTTTAAAAATTATAGCCTCCAGGCTACATTGGAAGACACGGGGCCTCCGCCTGCACAGACAGAACACGCCCACGAAGCCTGTGCGAGGAAAACCTTGAAAGACAGATGCCCATCCCAGTGCTTTGAGACTGTCACCTTTTTTTGTGGTTTGCATACTACTCTCAATATCCTGCTTTTAAGTTCAATAAGAATGCTCCAGGTAATTGTGGAAATGCTTGTTGGGAAACTTCCCTTTCACAGAGCTTTTTATACACCATATGATGTGTGCAAAGGTATGAAAAAATTAACATGAAATCCAGACTAATGGTTCCTTGCAGGGAGGAGGGGTGGAATGCCATGGGAGGGTTCCTGGGGTGGGGTGGGGTGGGGGTGTGGGGCTCCAAGGTCCTGGGGATGCTCTAGTCCTTCAGCTGGGTGATGAGTACTTTGGGGTGTGTGGGTTCTATTCGTATTCTTTAAACTGAAAGTGTAGTTTGATAGTTTGTGCAGGTGTATTTTACAGTAAGGGTAGGGCACACCAGAATTTCTAAGTGGGAGGGCCTCCAGAGTTGAAAGTATGCCTTGTCTCTAAGCTGAGCTGGTTAACTTAACCATCAGCCTTTACTTGGAGTGATGCATAACTGGAGGATTCTGGAGAAGCTGATGGGTTGAAGTGGGAAGTTAAAGTATATTTCTGGTAAAAACAAGGAGTTAACACATGAGCATTTCTCTCTTTTTTTAAATACATATATATTTATGGACACCTGGGTGGCTCAGGCAGTTAGGCATCTGACTTCAGCCAGGTCATGATCTCACAGTTGGTGAGTTCAAGTCCTGCATCCAGCTCTCTGCTATCAGCACAGAACCCACTTCAGATCCTCCCCTCGCTCCCTGCCCCTCCCCTGCTTATGTATGCTCTCTCTCTCTCTCAAATATAAACATTTAAAAATATATATTTAGGGGCGCCTGGGTGGCTCAGTCGGTTAAGCCTCCGACTTCAGCTCAGGTCAGATCTCACGTTCGTGGGTTCGAGGCCCGCGTCAGGCTCTGTGCTGACAGCTAGCTCAGAGCCTGGAGCCTGCTTCGGGTTCTGTATCTCCTTCTCTCTCTGCCCCTCCCCCTCTCATGCTCTGTCTCTCTCTGTATCAAAAATAAATAAAACATTAAAAAAATTAAAAATATATATTTAAAGTTTTTATTTAAGTAATCTTACCCAATGTAGGGATCGAACTCACAACCCTGAAGTCAAGAGTCGCATGCTCCACTGACTGAGCCAGCTGGTGCCCTATCTTTATCACCCTTGGTTTATACCATCCAGCAATGCGCAGCTAGTTGTTTTATGGTCTCTTGTTCTTCTTTACCCTCTCCAGCTCTCCCCTCCCCACTTATGGCCTAGAGAACAGGAAACTCTTCCAGTTTTAATTTATATCCCTAATATTTTAAAAAATTATTTATTTGCCATATGTTAAGCACCTGTTAGGGATAGCAAAAGGAAGTTAAACACATATGATGGCACCTGCTATACGCAAGAACAAAAAGTTGCTATTGCTATTTTAGGAATGGGAAATATCCCCTCAGAGATACACTTGTGGCACTACTGTGGAACCAGGTGTATTTGTCTTCATTGCCAAGTTCTTTTCACTTACATTGGCCTAGTAGACATTACTATAAGTATGAATGGATATCATCATCCAAACAGGTTCACAAAAAGGATCCCTAACGTTCAAGAGCATTATACCAAGCATTTTACTTGCATCATTTCACTTAGTTTCCACATTACTACCCAGCTATGTATAATATACCTATTTACAGTTTTTAAAACTTTATACTTTACAGTTTTAAAAACTAAGTTTAACAAAGTGGGTTTCCCAGGGCTGGTCCAAGAACAGTGGTGTTTACAACGAATTGATCGCAGCCTGTTACAGAGGTCTTTGTTCTTTCCCCACTCCCATTGATTCATTTGACAAGCCTTGAAAGAAAGAATAAGGGAGGAAGGCAAGAAGGGGGGGGGAAGCCAAAAGAAAGGAAAGAAGGAAGGAAAAAAGTAAGAAGAAATGGGTTTTCCAGAAGAAAAAAAAAAAGTAAAAAGAAATGGGTTGTCCACAGTCACATACCTAACAAGTGGTGGAATGGAGACACAGTCTCATACCCCCAAAGCGGACCTCGACGCTACTTGAGCCATCACTGTGCTGCAGGAAAAACATTCTCCACCAGCTTCATGAAATTCAAGCCCCTCTCAAGTCACAGACAATGCTCCACACTTCCCCTCCGGCTCCCCAAATCTACCGGAAGCACTACACTTAAATCCCCCAAGACAAGTGTCTCGGTAAACTGGTGTCCGAACTCAAACCACCGTGCTTGCTTCCTCCCCCATCCCCCGCCGCGGCCCTGGGAGATGCCACCTGCTAACTCTTCACGGAGCTTAATTCCGGCCAGAGCGTTCTCGCTCCCATTCTCCCGGCTCGGCGCCTCTTTGCAGTCCTCAAAGGGGTAAGGGGAGGGGGCGGGGGAGGCTGCTGGCACTCGCGAGCCGAACCCGGTCCCTCCGAGGCCCGCCCGCAGGCCCGGGAACCCCGGAGGGCGCAAGGCAACCAAAGGAGACCCTCCTTTACGCCCGCAGACCGCCAGCCACCACATCCAGGAGAAAAACCTGGTGACCCCCGCCTCCCTACCACCACTTTCTTCAAACTCTGAGCTCACTGGAGAAAGAGGAGGGGGACAGGCAAGGACGACAAAGTTACCACCCCCACCCAAAGTTCTCTACTCTGGGAGGCGAGAGAAGCAAAGCGGTAAGGGAGGTGCCCTAGGAAGACCTCCCCTGTCGTCCGGGCTTTCCGGGGGCCGCAGGAGAGGGGGCAACGCGCTCCCTCTGGGTCTCCTCCCCAGGCAGACGCCGCCCAGGGGGGCCGAGGGATCGGCGTCCCCACCTCCAACACCGTCCTCCCGGGCTCGGAGGTTCCCCGGCAGTGGGTGACGCCGGCTCTCAGATGAAGAGGGGTCTCGAAAGAACCGAGCGAGGTCGCACCATACCTTTCTCGCGCGCGCCGGACGTCCGCGCAGTAAGGACCGCGGCCGGCGACAGGGCGGGGGGCGAGGGGAGACGACGGGGACGGGTTCCCGCAGGCTCCGGCGGCCCCTGGGCCTCGGCGCCGCACAGCGCCGCGCCTCCAGCCGCCCGCTCGCCAGGCTGCGCGCTCCGCTCCCGCTGGTTACCTGTGGCCGAGCCCGCCGCGCCCGCAGCCCGCACGGCCCTGGCCCCGCCCCGCCCGTGGCTCCTAACCTGGGGCCGCAGCGCCCCGCAGCGGCCTGCGTCCGGCACGGCGGGGACCGGGGGGAGGTGGGGCCCCTAAGGCCCCGGGGCTGGCGCTGGGCTTCAGGCCCCTTCCAGATGGGGCCGCTGTGCCTTCCTGGCCCGCCAGGGAGGCCTCCTGACGACTGGAAGGAACGGGGACTGCCGCGGGGCGAAATTGTCTGGGCACTGGTCTCCAGGAAGTTTACCGGAGGGAGAGGAGAATTAGGGAGTTAGGGAGGAGAAAACTATGCCCCAACCCGTGGCCAAATGGATATTTTGGTATATTCATAATTCACTTAACTGGAAAGACTCAGCGGAAGCTCAACAACGATAAATGATGCAGATTCACTAGAGAGCTGGAAAGGGGAAAGGAAGCCCTTATGTCAAACAGCTTGTCTGTCAGTAGCTTGTCAGAATCATCCCATGTGACACTGACAAAAGCATTGCACATTCCTGACTCCCATATTCAAATCACACGCAATACGCCATTAACTTGGTCTGTTTTTGTCTGTTTTTCAGTTACTTCTTCAGTACCTAGAAGAGTTCCCTGAACATAGTGAGCATTTGATAAAGTATTGGTGAATGAATGGAACCTCATTCAACCTTTTGAAGAAGATGACAGGTAACTGTTGTCAAACAAAGCTGATGGGAGAGGTGGAACCTTAGAATGGAGTCTCCGTCTTACCTGAGGTTTGGGACAGCTTATTTTGAACCTGATTTTTCTTATCTGCTTTGAAAGAGACCTGATTTCCAGAGGTAAAGAAACATGATCATCTCTGCCTTTTTCATAAGATGTTTGTTTCTCTGTCTCTTTCAGGGAGCATTACGTAGAAGAAATCCAAACAGCTCCTACTCACACCAGAGAAGTGCTTGATTTTCCTGTACAATTTCAGAACTTTCATACCCTAAGTGATACCTGCAATTTTTCTTGGCAGGGTGTGAAGTCATTTGACCCTGTCTTCAGATTTGTTCCCTATCCCTGTCACTCTTCATCTAGAGCTGTTAGGAGAACACATTTCCCTTCCCTGTCTATCAGTAGGGAAGTCACCAGTGAATTATTGGTGAACCGTCAAAGTCAAGATATGTATGCATGACCTTTCAACCTGATCATTTCTTTCCTACACCTTTTCACATTAAAGAGTTTTCCTAGTAGCTATTCCCTTGAATGAACTTCCAGAGATACAATGTTGCATTCCTCTGGGAGGCTTTTATAATATCACCATAAAGTCAAGATGGGGTTTTAAGTTACATTAGTGGGCAGTCAGAGCAATCAGGCATTAATTCTGCTGAAAGGAACAGAAAGCCGGAGCTGGACTGTAAGACACGTGAATGTTGCTAGAAGCCAACTGGTCTGTAATTGTTGCCAGACCGTGATTAGTGGGAAATCCTTACAGAGGGGCCTCATGAGACCAAAGCAGACTGTGGGTGAGCTGCTTGGAGATCTTGTTTTCTCGTCTCCAAGTAAGCGCACAGCCTTTGGAAAACTAATGAAAAGAGACTTCAAACCTCCCTCTGTATGAGGAAGGCTCCCAGCCCACAGTTCCATTCTTGTGCCTCTATTCAGCTCAATCAAAGCCAGCCTCAAATATCCACCGCACTACTCTCTCCTTCTGCCTCATGAGGAAGATGCCTGTTATGCCGATAATTTTCCCTGCTTTCTGAGAATATAATCTGCTCTGATTTCTAGTGACATTTCTTTAATGAGTTGACTGCACTAGCTATTTTTCATGTAATTAGCTTCTATTGATCCTTCAGCCCACCATTCCACTTTCTATCCCTGCCACTCACTCCCTAAAACTGTCCTTGCTAAGGCTTCTACCCAAGAAGCCTTCCATGTGCCTCGCCACGATCATATCCTCCTTCTCCTCCAGAGGAAACCACCATACTAAATTTTGTGTTACCTTTTATGGCTTTCCACTCAGAGCAGGTGAAGGTGCAACCCTCTTCAGTCATCCTGAATCCAGGTTCATCTACCACTAGCCACCTCTACCAGGCCACCTAAGTTCAACCCCAACAAGATCAAAGTCATATATATACCTGAGGTACACCCATGGGAAGTCCATGCCACATCTGCCCTGGCCCCCAAAATTGGCCCCCTAGGCTGATCTGTCTCCAGAAAAAGTTGGTGATGACATCACAAGGCAACCAGTAATTAAAAAAAAAATTTTTTTTTAGCATTTATGTATCATTGAGAGAGAGACAGAGCATGAGCAGGGGAGAGGCAGAGAGAGGGGGAGACACAGAATCCAGAGCAGGCTCCAGGCTCCAAGGTGTTGGCGCAGAGCCTGACACAGGGCTTGAACCCATGAACTGTGAGATTGTGATCTGAGCTGAAGTCGGCCGCTTAACCGACTGAGCCACCCAGGCATCCCAAGGCAACCAGTAGTTGAAAGGATTCCAGTGAGACTGACCGTTTAGAACAGACAAGCCCAGATCAAAATAATGCTTTCTGCCTCTGCCCTGATAATCAGAGCCCTCAGGGAAGCACCAAGAGACAGAAAGAAGCAGAAAACTTTAGACACAGTGGAAATACCACTTTTGATGAGATTGTCAACATTGCCCTATAGAGGCAGCACCGATCTTTAGCCAGAGAACTCTCCAGAACCATTCAAGAGATCCTGGGGACTGCAATGTTGACGGCCACCATCCTCACAGCATCATAGATGACATAAACAGCAGTACAGTGGAATGCCCAGCTCCTTAAGAAATGCAAAGGAAAAGATTTCAATAAAGGATCATTTGACAACCAAAACAAAATGTGTGTGTGTGTTAATAATTCTCATCACAAATATCTATATCCCTAATCACTACGTTATACAGTTTTGCCTAGTTTAGAACTTTTTGTGAATGGAATCATTCTGTGCTCTTCTTATGCAACTTGCTTTTTTCATTCACCATTCTGTTTCTGAGATTCAACTATTCGATTTCTTTGCTGTATAGTGTTTCATGGGAAGAAGATACCACAATTTATTTATCCAGTCTACTTTTGGACATTGGGTTGGCTCCAGTTTTTGCTGTTGCAAACAGTGTTGCTATGAACACTCTTAATAATTTCTCCTGACACATGCATTTAAGAGTTTTCAGGATCTTTATGTAGGAGTGGAATTGTTGGATCTTAAGGTATGTGTGTGTTCAGATTTGCTAAGTAATGCCAAACTGTTTTCTCTACCAATTCTACCAATTTTCATTCCCATCAGCAATGTATTAAAGTTTCCCTTCCTCTACGTCTTCACCTGTATTTGTTTTTGGTTTGTGTGTGTATTTGTGAAATTATTTATTATGATGATTTGTATTTCCTCAATTACCACTATAATTGAGTATCTTTAATATTTATTAACTATTCTTTTTCTCTTCTGTTAGTTGGTCATGTCTTTTGCTTTGATTCAGGTGTTTTGTGAAATCCTTCCTGACCCTGAGGTATACAAATATTCTCCCATATTTTCTTCTAAAAGTTGTAAAGTTTTGCCTTTTGTGTTTAAGTCCATATTCCATCTGAAATTCTCTCCTTTGCAATGCCAAAGCGATCTTATGAGTTTCCATGTATGACTGAGTCTGTTTCAGGTTCTGTTTTGTTCCATTTGCCTATTCCTGGATTTAGTACCACACTGCCTGAAAATCTGTGGGTTTTTTTTTTTATAAAATCTTGATTTCTAATGTGGAAGTCCTACCCTGATTACTTCTTTTTCATAAAGAATCTCAAGTATTCTTAGCTTTTTTCACTTCCATAGACATTCTGGAATTGCCTGTCTGGCCCCATGAAAATTTTGTTTCTTGCTTTTTAATTTTTAAAATTTATTTATTTTATTTATTATTTATTTTGTTGTTTTCTTTCTTTCTTTCTTTCTTTTTGTGAGGGGGGGCGGTCAGAGACTGTGAGTGGGATGGGGCAGAGAGAGAGGGAGACAGAATCCGAAGCAGGCTCCAGGCTCTAAGCTGTCAGCACAGAGCCCAACGCCAGGCTCAAACCTATAAACCGCGAGATCATGACCTGAGCCAAAGTTGGACACTTAACCAACTAAGCCACCCAGGTGACCCTAATTTTTTAAACTTTTTAAAAATAATCTCTACAGCACTCACGGGGCTCAGCCTCACAACCTAGAAATGAAAAGTCACATGCTCTACTGAGCCAGCCAGGTACCCCTCCATGAAAACTTCATGATCTTGATTCAAAATCACAGGAACCTGTGTGGTGGGTGGCATTTTTTATTCAAAATTGTTTGTTCTGTTCCTACCTTTGCCATACTTTCCTATAGTGATGTAGATTCCTCTGCCCCACCGGTTTGGGGCCTGTGTGACTTGCTTTGACCAACACCATGTTGGAGCAGAAGCTTTAAATATGTCAAGGGCTTTGGTGCTTCTCCTCCTCCACTTCTCTCACCTTGAGCTTTTGCCCCATTTTAGGAGAATATCATGCCACAAAGAGTGGCTACCTCTTTAGCTGGGATCTCACTGTGAGAAAATGCATGGAATCACAGAGAGCCAGCCCAGTGTGGCTACAGGTGGTCTGCAGCCCTCACATAATGAGAACAAGAAATAAATTATCTGCTGCTTCTGCAATCTGGAGAGAATTGGCACCTTTACAGTGTTGAGTCTTCCTATCTATGAACATGTATGACATGTATGTCTATTTGCCTAGAATTTCAGTGACGTCAGGGGCACCTGGGTGGTGCAGTCAGTTAAGCGGCCGGTTTCAGCTCAGGTCATGTTCTCATGGTCTGTGAGTCCGATTCCTGCATCAGGCTCTCTGCTGACAGCTCAGAGCCTGGATCCTGCTTCAGATTCTGTGTCTCCCTCTCTCTCTGCCCCTTCCCCACTCATGCTCTGTCTCTCATGCTCTCAAAAATACATAAAACATTAAAAAAAAAGAATTTTTGTGTCTTCAAAAGTTTCAGAACTTTCCATTTTATGAGATTTATTATCTTTTCTTTATACCATTGCAAGTATATCTCTTAAAAAGCACATCTTTGGGGCACCTGGGTGGTTCAGTCAGTTAAGCGTCCGGCTTCGGCTCAGGTCATGATCTCACAGTTCGTGGGTTCGAATTCCGCGTTGGGCTCTGTGCTGACAGCTAGCTCAGAGCCTGGAGCCTGCTTCAGATTCTGTGTCTCCCTCTCTCTCTGACCCTCCCCTGCTCGTGCTGTCTCTCTCTGTCTCTCAAAAATAAAATTAAAAAAGCATTTTAAAAAAAGAAAGAAACCAGGAAACTGACATTGGTACAATGTACATGCAATTTTATCTCGTGCGCAGCTTCTTTTAACCACCATCACAACCAAGATAAAGAACTATTCCATCACCACAATGAATCATACTCACGCTCCAGACCTTTCTTATTCCCCATACCAGTCTAGCCCCGGGGCAGCCACTAATCTGTTTTTCATCTTTACAATTTCATCTTTCAAGAAAGCTATATGAATAGATTCATACAGAATATGACCTTTTGAGATATCTTTTTTTCACTCACTGTAAATGCCCTAGAGAGTCATCCAAGTTGTTGGCATGTTTCAAAAGCTCATTCCTTGTATTGTTGAGTAGTATTTCATGGTATGGATGTACCATAGTTTGTTTAACCAGTCATCTGTTAAAAGGCATCTAGGTTGTTTGGAGGTTTTGGATATTGTAAATAAAGCTGCCATG
Organism: Helogale parvula; assembly: GCA_004023845.1. Lineage (NCBI taxonomy): Eukaryota > Metazoa > Chordata > Mammalia > Carnivora > Herpestidae > Helogale > Helogale parvula. The sequence goes on along the minus strand of PJEM01011458.1, from coordinate 44,273 downwards.
AACAATCATGTACAGGTTTTCATATAAACATAGTTTCATTTCTGTAAGTGTCCAAAAGGGCAATGACTGGATTGTACAGTAGTTGCATGTTTACTTCTATAAGACACTACCAAGCTGTTTTCCACAGTAGCTTGTGAGTTTGAGCCCCGCGTCGGGCTCTGTGCTGACTGTTCAGAGCCTGGAGCCTGCTTCTGATTCTGTGTCTCCCTTTCTCTGCCCCTCCACTGCTCATATTCTCTCTCTCTCTCTCCCCCCTACCTCTCAAAAATAAATAAACATTAAAAATATATATATATCATGCTCTATTGACTGAGTCAACCAACTGCACCTTATTATTTCATTCTCTTGACAGGGAGTTTGCAAAGAAAAACTTTTAATTTTGATGAAATACAATTTATCAATTTTTTTCTTTTATGGATAGTACTTACTTTTGATGTCACAATCTTTTTTGTTTCTTTCTCCTATCTTATGCAGTCAAGAATGTACAGAACACTGTGGAATAAGAGTGGTGGTCCTTCTCTGTTTCTGATTTTAAGCTACTGATTATTGGATCTCTCTCCTTCACTTTCAGTTCCAAAGATAAAGGGACCACATATATCAGTTAGAATGTAGTTTGGCTAGGTTGGCTACAAGAGGGACCATACTTGGCTAGAGTAGTTTAAATCACAAAACACATAGTAACTTACAGAATAAAAATATCTGGGTTTAGGCTCCTTCTAGAATTCTATTGTATCACCCTCAGTCCTGGCTTTTGCCTTTAGCTTGACATTTAAGCAGGAGAAAGGGCTAGGCCTTCTCACTGTATTTATTTTAATTGGGAACACATTCTTCTCAGATGACCCTTAAATATAAATATATTTCCTCTTTTGTATCATTGATCACAATTGGGTCACAAGGTGGGAGGGGATGTGGTTGCCATACTTAGGTGAATCATGAGTCATGATTCAACCTCTAGGTCTGAGATTCCTTCCCTAAGTGTGTTGATACCCAAGAATATTTAGGTATACCAAACTAAGGGAAGGGGGAAGGGGGTGTTGGTTATGCCACCAACAATATCCACCTAACATTTGTCTGACTTTGAATTCCTTGTGCCTGACAATGTGGGGCACATAGTGGACACATTTAGAAGCTTCTGTTCAGCTTATTTCCTTTTGTTAAGAGCTGCCTCCCTACTCGTAGGGTAGACTTCTACAGCCACCAACTGCATGTTGGGTGCTTGGGTAACTCAGACGGTTAAGCGTCTAACTTTGGCTCAGGTCATTATCTCACGGTTCATGAGCTCAAGCCCTGCATCGGGCTCTCTGAAGCGCAGAGCCTGCTTCAGATTCTCTGCTCCCCTCTCTCTTTGCCCCTACCCTGCTTATGTGCTCTTTTTGTCTCTCTCAGAATAAATAAACTTTAAAAAGGGAAAAAAAGAAAAAGAAAAAAAGAATGGACTTCAATTGTCTCATGAAATAGGAGTTTGGGCATAGGCCTTCCAGGTCTGAGTACACTAGTTCAGCAAGGTCATCAGTCCCTTTCTATTCTTTCTATTCTGCCAACCCTTTGACAGGGTTTTGGTCTTAGGCCTGGTACCTCATGGTTGCGAAATTACTTCCCTACCTCAAAGTTCCGTGTTCTTACACAACTGTGTTCAAACCAGGAAAGGGGGCTCTTCTGATTCATTGGCCTCTCTTATAAGAAAGCAAACTCTTTCCTAGAAGTTCCCCAACAAGAGTCCCCCTTACTTCTTAGTGACCAAATATGAAGGAGTCTCAGAGTTTGAGTATCTGACTTTTCCCATTTCTAATTTGGGAAGTAGGCACAGGAGAACAAGGAAGTGGATTTGGGAATGGCTGGTAAGTAGTTGACTGACCATATCTGCCACTTTTGTAGGTGACATTAAGTAAAATCTGTGACAGTTCCTGGATCTCATTCTAGTAGATATTTATTTATTTTTTTTTATTTACTTACTTACTTACTTACTTAGTAAACTCTACCCCCAATGTGGTGCTTGAACTCGTGATCCTGAGATCAAGAGTTGCATGGTCTAAGGACTGAGCCAACCAAGTGACTCTCTAGTAGATTTTTAATGAGGTCATTTGTCTTGGAGAATCTGCTTTTTTGTATCATCGAATGTATAATTGGTGTAACCTTCCAGCCAAAGCAGGAGTTGCCAAGTCCAAACTGATCTACGGATACATGAAGCTCTTACTAGCTCTGTCCAGTTGACTCTATTGTCAAGAGCTTTCAGCCTTTGTGTTACAGCACCATATGTCAGAAGCTTGTCCTTAAAAGTCCACATGAATAAAAAGTTGAGACTTTGAGACTTTTCAATTACAAATGTCCTCTTCAGAGACGCCTAGGTGGCTCAGTCGGTTGGGCATTCTACTTCAGCTCAGGTCATGGTCTTGCAATTTCTAAGTGCAAGCCCCTTGTCAGGCTCTGGGCTGACAGTTAAGAGCCTGGAGCCTGCTTCAGGTTCTGTGTGTGTGTGTCTCTCTCTCTCTGCCCCTCTCCTGCTTGCTCTCTGTCTCTGTCTCTGTCTCTCTCTCTCAAAAATACATAAACATTAAAAACAAATGCTTATCTTTTTAAAAACAAAACCCACTAACATCATCTTCAGGGACCCCAGAGGTGCTCAGTAGGTTAAGCGTCCAACTCTTGGTTTTGGCTCAGGTTATAATTTCATGGTTTCTGCTATTGAGCCCTTCATGGAGCCTGCTTGGGATTCTCTCTCTCTCTCCCCCTCTCTTTCTCTGCACTTTCCCGACTCATACTCTCTCTCAAAATAAATAAACTTAAAAAAACAAAAAACAGAGGTTGCCTATGTGGCTTAGTTGGTTAAGTGTCCAACTTTTGGTTTTAGCTCAGGTCATAATCTCACAGTTTCGTGTGGTTGGGCCCTCCATTTTGGCTCTGTGCTGACAATGTGGAGACTGCTTGGGATTCTCTGTCTCCCTCTTTCTCTCTCCGCCCCTTGTCCACTTGTACTTGTCTCTGTCTCTCTCAAAATAAATAATTAAACTTTAAAAAAAAGTCATCTTCAGTACATTCATGGCTCTAAGTTGGAAAGTTTAATTATTTATTCCAAAGACAACATGATAGACCTTTAAGAAATATATAAATTACAGGATTAAGAGAGATTGCCCTGTGACAATATACAATAACTAGACTGTTAGAAATCAAGGACCTTGATTCACATTCTGACCCCCCCAATCCTGTTCCTATCTAGGTCTTACTTATTTTAAAAACTGACATTACTATATATCTAGTTACTCAAACCAAATGCCTGGGAGGAGTCCTCTCCCTGACCACCCATGAATAAGCTACCAACAAATCTTATCTCATCTACCTCTGAAATGTATATAAAATCTACCCACTTCTCTCACTTTTCACTGTTATTTCTTCTTCCACCCTTAAATCTGCAATCCATCTTCCCCACATCAGCCAGGATGTAGACACCACTTATCTACTGCAGTGTGACAAAACATCCCAAACCCTACTGGTTTTAAAAAACAGCCATTTTAGTGGTGTCTGGCTGGCCGTCAGTAGAGCATGCAACCGTTGATCTAAGGGTTCTGATTTCAAGCCCCACACTGGGTGTAGAGTCTACTAAAACAAAACAAAACAAAACCCAGCCATTTTGTTTGCTCATGATTTTGCAGACTGGCAGAGCAAGGTTCAGCTGGAATAGCAAGCCTGTGTTCCATGTGGTGTGGACTGGACTTGCTCATGTGCCTGCAGTTTGGGCTGCAGAATCAAGATGGCTGGGATGGCTCATTTGGTAAAAGGCAAAAGATTTATGCGATCTGAAGAGAAACCAGAGTATGGGGATGGCTCTTGGGGATGGCTGGGATGCTGGAGGCTCTCTACTCTTGTGCTCTGGCATCCTTCAGGGCCTCTCTCTCTACATGGGGATTCTCCAGCACCTCTAGCCCAAACCTCTTTTCATGGTGGTTCCAGGCTCTAAGAAAATGAAAAAGGAAGTAGTAGCAAGGTCTTTTATGGTCCAATCCCAGAAGTTGTACAGCGTCACTGTCACACCTACCACATACTATTGGTTAAAGCAAGTCACAGGGTCTACGCACATCCAAGAAGAGGGTAAATAGGTGGAAGGAGTGGCAAAGTCATATTTGCGAAAGGGCATGTGAGATGGTGTAGAGGGTTGTAGCCATCTTTGGAAACAATCTACCAGCAAGGGCTTTTAGAAAAGGAAACTACATATCTCCCCTCCCTTCTTAAAACTCTTCATTGCTCCTAGAGGCACTTAGAATAAAATCCAAACTCCTTGCCCTGGAAAGATGGCCTGTCTCTCATGCCTACCACTGTCCCCCTCCCTCATCACACTGACATTTTGTTCCTCCAATGCACTTTCCTTTCTCCTTGGCTTTTCCAACTACTGAGAAACCTTCCAGGGGAACACTTTCCATTCCAGCTTTAACTTTGCTATCTCCTCATGCTCAACTCAAATGTCATCTTTTTATCTATTTATTTATTTATTAAAATGTTTTTAAAGATTTTATTTTTTTTTTAGTAATTTCTACCTCCAACCTACAACCCCTAGATCAAGAGTCACATGTTCTACTGACTGAGCCAGCCAGGTGCCCCTAAAAATTTTTTTAAAGTAAGCCTTATGCCCAAAGTCAGGTTTGAACTCACAACCCCGAAATCAAGAGTCACACTCTCTATCGACTAAGCCAGCCAGGTACCCCAAATGTCATCTTTTTTAGAGGGGTCTTCTCTGGCCATCCCATCAAATTCAGCCTCCTTCTCTCATCCTCACTTACTCTTTCACCTCCCTCTGTTTATCTCCTCCAGAGCACAGCCCGAAAAATCTAGTTGTCTTCATGGTCATTAAAAACAAAACAAAACATATTTGGGGTGCCTGAGTGGCTCAGTCGGTTGAGCATCTGACTCAATTTTGGCTTACTTCATGACACCAGGGTTGTGGAATCAAGCTCTACATTGGGCTCCATGCTGAGTGTGGAGACTGCTTAAGATTCTCTCTCTCTCTTGGTTTCGGCTCAGGTCATGATCTCACAGTTCATGAATTTGAACCCCTCTCTAGCTCCACGTGGGAGTTCCACACTGACAGGGCAGAAATGAAGATACAGAATCCAAAGCAGGCTCCAGACTCTAAGCTGTCAGTACAGAACCCAACATAGAAGATGGATGCTTAACCAACTGAGCCTCCCAGGTGCCCCTGAAACATTATTATTTTTTAAGTAATCTCTTTTCCCAACATGGGGCTCAAACTCATGACTCTGAGATCAAGAGTCGCATGCTCTACTGAGCCAACCAGGTGCCCCTCAAAACATTATATCAGGGGTGCCTGGGTGGCTCAGTCGGTTAAGCCTCCGACTTTGGCTCAGGTCAGATCTCATGTTCGTGGGTTCAAGCCCCATGTCAGGCTCTGTGCTGACAGCTAGCTCAGAGCCTGGAACCTGCTTCTGTTCTGTGTCTCCTTATCTCTCTGCCCCTCCCCCTCTCATGCTCTGTCTCTTTCTGTATCAAAAATAAATAAAAAACATTAAAAAAATTATATCAATAAAATCTTTGTAATGATGGATTGCTTCAATGAAAATGATTTAACGATTTTTAAAATGATTTCATCAATTCATTGACTGTCTTAGGACAACTGGAGACCTTTGGAAAAATTTGACTGGCTTCCCTGGATTAGCAGGAGTCCAGTGAGGTTCTGTAAAACGCTCTATCCTTTGTTTGGTTCAAAGAGAATTAATGGCTTTAAATACATATTTTAAAAGAAAGCCTAAAAGGCTTTCACCATATGAATCCCAGGAACCAGGCATAATGCCATCAGATGCCTTAAAATATCCTAAGATGCAGGATGCAGGCTGTATTTAATTGCTTGCCCTCTTCAGGACTGCAATTATTCTGCCTAAATTGTACAGGTCTCTTTTACATAGCTCTCATGTTCCTTGTCACAAGACATCTAATTGCAAACAGCAAAATAATTCGCTAAAATAAGGGCACAAACTTCTGGCCTTTAAAATTCAAATTTTAGGGCACCTGAGTGGCTCAGTTGGTTAAGCGCCTGACTTCAGCTCAGGTCATGACCTCGTGGTCTGTGAGTTTGAGCCCTGTGTAGGGCTCTGTGCTGACAGCTCAGAGTCTGGAGCCTGCTTCAGGTTCTGTGTCTCCCTCTCTCTCTGCCCCTCCCCCACTCACGCTCTCTCAAAAATAAAAAAAATAAAATTCAAAATTTAAATAAAAACCCACTTAGATACTGAACTTTAGCTTAGTGTATGGTACAATAAACCATATAAACCAGTTGTGTTCCTAATGGAAGGAGCCACAGTAATCAGCATTTTTTTTTAGTTAATTATTTTGGGGGGAGGCAGAGAGAACGTGAGCAGGGGAGGGGCAGAGAGAAAGGAAGGGCTTGAACTCACAAACTGTAAGATCATGATCTGAGTTGAAATCAAGGGTTGGAAGCTCAACCGACTAAGCCATCCAGGTGCCCCAATCAGCAATTTTATTGTGACAAATAGTTTTCTAATTTTTGTGGTTTAGGAAACTTTTCATTGTTTTTTCTTCCTTTCAGTGACTCCTGCAAATTAAATGGCCTGAGACAGCAGACCCATTTTCTGAGTGTGTGTGTGTTTTGATTCTTTACCTAGGAGATTGGGAGCCAACTCTTGACTTCCCTTCCTCCCTTTCCAGTTTAAGGCTACAATGTAATTGACTATAGCTTTTATTTTTATTTTTTTTAAGTTTCTGTTTTTAACATTTATTCATTTTTGAGAGACAGAGAGAGACAGACCATGAGCTGAGGAAGGGCAGAGAGAGACACAGAATACAAAGCAGGCTCCAGGCTCTGAGCTGTCAGCACAGAGCCAGATAAGGGGCTCAAACTCGAAAACTCATGATCATGAGCCAAAGTCAGATGCTTAACCTACTGAAATATCCAGGTGCCCCTTTATTTTTTTTTAAGTTTATTTATTTTGAGAGAGACAGATACAACACCAATGGGAGAGTGGCAGAGAGAGCGGGAGAGAGAGAATCCCAAGCAGGCTCTACACTGCAAGCCCAGAGCCTGATGTGGGACTCAAAACCACAAAGCCGTGATGTCATGACCTGAGCCAAAACCAAAAGTTGAATGCTTAACTGAGTGAGTCATCCAGGCCTTTAAATAGGAATAAGATCTAATGTTTGGGTTCCAAAGTGGTTCCAGTGTCCACTTTAGGTCCACTCTATGTGGTACCTTGGGCAAATTGTTTAACCTCGGTGTTTCCACCTGTAAAGTAAGAACAATCATAGTACTTACTTATGGGACTAATTTGAAGGTCATATTATTTTGGAAGAGTGCCTCACTTATGGAAAATCTCAGTAAATATTAGTTGGTTAAATTTAGTTAAATTTTAGTGGGTGACAGAAAAACTTTCAAGATGCTACAAAATACCTCTGAGTTAAGAGTTTTTGTCAACTATAGGGGTACCTGGGTGGCTCAGTTGGTTGAGGTCAGACTCTTGATTTTGGCTCAGGTCACAATCTCACGGTTTGTGAGTTTGAGCCCCTCATAGGGCTCTGCTCTGACAGTGTGGAGTCTGCTTTAGATTCTCTCTCTCTCCTTCTTTCACTGCCCCTCACTTTTTCTCTCAAAATAAATTTTTTAAAAAAGTTTCTGTCAACTGTACTCAAATAAAAATAAATAGGAGCTCCTAAGTGACTCAGTCAGTTAAGTGTCCAACTTCAGCTCAGGTCATGATCTCGTGGTCTGTGAGTTCAAACTCACCAGTCTCTGCAGTGACAGCTCAGAGCTGGAGGCTGCTTTGGATTCTGTTTCTCCCTCTCTTTATACCCTTGCCCTGCTCGTGCTCTCTCAAAAATTAACATTAAAAATTTTTTTAAAATAAATATCATAAAAACAATTTTAAAGGGTAAAAAGAGTTAAGAGTTTTTTAGAAGGAAGAGTTAATAAAAATAAAATAAGCATTTAATAGTCATTAGGTGCCGTGACCCTCCCCGGCCGCTCCGGCCTGTGCGGGGAGAACCGGCATAGGTTCTTCTCCTGAGGGAAGATAAGAGAAAAGGGAAAAGGGGGACGTACGGAAAATAAAACACAACACTCACAGTTTCTGGTTATGCGGAGAGAAAGAGAGAGCGTTTATTAAGAGAGCTGTATATATACCATCTCTAGCTTCCTGATGCAAATCTTGTTTACTGGCTCACTCTGCTGAGTGAATAATCCTAGCCTTGAGGCAGACAGAAACATGGCCGTCCCCGACAATTAGGCAATGACTAGTCATTCGGCAAAGTAACTAGAACTTTAGGCAGTCCGGAAGGGATGAAAGACTAAGTGATTACCTCTCATAGGTCAGCTCCTTCTTGATTACACTCTAATAACTTACAGTTCATACTGTGGCATTACCCAGGGTTTAAAGTAGAAAATTTAGCTTATGTCTCTTCCTGAAGTTTCTCTCAAAAGTATGCCAAGTCTGTGCAGAGACCTGTACTCTCTTTCTTCTTCTTTTCTTTCATTCATTCCATAGGCATTAAGCACCTATCATCTACATGGCAAGCTGCAATGGTTATACTCAACACCAAAAACCATGGCAGCCCAGAAACAGATCCTCAGATTGTTTTTTTATATTAAAAATTTTTTTTAATGTTCATTTTTGAGAAAGACAGAGCATGAGCAGGGGAAGGACAGAGAGAGAAGGAGACACAGAATCTGAAGAGGCTCTAGATGCTGAGCTGTCATTACAGAGCCCCGATGTAGGGCTCAAGCCCCCGAGTCCTGAGATCATTCGACTGAGCCACCCAAGCGCCCTTATTGTTTTTATGTTTTTAAAGTAAACTCAGGGTGGGGCGCCTGGGTGGCTCAGTCGGTTAAGCAGCCAGCTTCGGCTCAGGTCATGATCTCACGGTTCGTGGGTTCAAGCCCCGCGTCGGGCTCTGTGCTGACAGCTAGCTCAGAGCCTGGAGCCTGCTTCAGATTCTGTGTCTCCCTCTCTCTGACCCTCCCCTGCTCGCACTATCTCTGTCTCTCAAAAATAAATAAAAATTAAAAAATTAAAAAAAAAAAAAAGTAAACTCAGGGTGCCTGGGTGGCTTGGTCGGCTAAGTGTCTGACTTTGGTTCAGGTCATGATCTCGCGGTTCATGGGTTTAAGCCCTACATCGGGCTCTGTCCTGACAGCTAGCTCAGAGCCTGAACCCTATCTTCGGATTCTGTGTCCCCCTCTCTCTCTGACCCTCCCCCGCTCATGCTGTCTCTCTCTCTCAAAAATAAATAAAACATTAAAAAATATTCTTAAAGTAAATAAAGTAAACTCTACGCTCAACACGGGCTTGAACTCACTCATGACCCTGAAATCAAGAGTTGCATGCTCCACTAACTGAGCTCAAGCAGGCACCCTAAAGTCTTTCCATTTTTATTTAAATTCTGAAAGAATCCATACACGGGACTTTTTAAATTAAAAAAGTCTATTTCTAAGATATTTTTTCAATATGTCCCTTATTTGAAAGCTGACAATATTGAAATGACAGCAAAAGAACAGCAATGAAGTTTTTTTCTTGTGTTTACTTTATCAATACTGTACTTTGTGAACGACAGTGAATTAGAAGCTCTTAAACCTGTGTATGACTCTTCTTTCTACCTGAGGGTTGAGCATAATTGAGGATTTGGCTTTTATTGATTTTTTTTATGGATTTGTTCCTTTTTCCTCATGAATAGCCCAATTCTCAAATGTTTTAGGTTCCAATCTACCGCAGGTGTTGCCTCTAAAATCTCTTTAGGGGTGGTGCGCCTGCGTAGCTCAGTCAGTTGCGCATCAGGCTCTTGACTTCAGCTCAGGTCATGATCTCACAGTTCATGGGTTTGAATCCTGGTTGGGCTCTCGGTTGACTGTGAAGCCTCCTTGGGATTCTCTCTCTCTCTCTCTCTCTCCCTCTCTGCCCCTCCTCTCTCATGTGTGTGCTCTCTCTCAAAATAAATAAAAGTAAATAAAATCTCTTTGAGGGAAGGCAGAGGATCATCAAATATCTCCATCCTTTCTGGGGTCTCAGGCACAGTGGGGCTATTGGCTTAGGAATTGTCCTATCTTGAACCCCTGGGTCCCTGGGGCAGACACGCTCAGCCACCAGCCCAGGAATGCTCTGACTGGGCTGACCTTGCACTGGCTCCTAGGGCACCGTAAGTAGCCCTCTGCAGTTTGAATCAGGCCAAATCAACATCCTTCCCAGGCTGGTGGGTTTGTTCTGGGTTAGCTGAAAGTCTTTAAACCCACTCTTGGAGAGGACTTCTTCCTTCCCCCTGGGGACTTCCTTTTATAAAAAGGATGAAAATGGGCTAAGAAAATTATCTCAGAGTAACTTCCTCTGATAAAAGCAAGTAGAGGCTTCTTGTGCTGGCTATGCTGGTTGCCGCCTACCGCAGCCACAGCCTAGGACCCACGATCTGCCCTCCCTGCCCAATCTCTGGGTCCTGGACTAGGTTCCAGATTCCCTTGCCCTCTGGTTTTCAGCTGGGTTTGGCCACTGGGAGGCACTTCCAGGAGAATGAAGGGTAATTGGAGAGAGAGGTCAAGGTATTTCTTCCTACTGTTTGACAGTGAGTTGGTTCTGGCAGTGGTTGCTTCTTCATCAGCAATAGTTCCTGCTTGATGGCCCCTGTCCAGTACTCTAGCTCCTTCCTTTACTCCTACTAGTTACGGGCTGACAATCTCTTCCCACTGTTGCTAATCCTTGTATTGACTCTCTGAACTCTGCCCAGGCCCCTGTACTTAAGATCCTTAACTTAAAGCTTTCTAGAAGTTAAACATCTTTGCAGGTGTCATCTGTTTTCCTCCTGAAAAGGACCCTGACTGATACAGTCATATCAGGTTATGTTGCCTCCACTTGGAAACTCTGAAGAACTTTCCAGTTAGAAGCAGCTGTCTCCTAGGTGTCTCCATTTACCTTCAAAATGCACAACTACTACAAAATCCAGAACATGAGTCATGGTTTGCTAGACTGGGAGTTCTTCTAGGGAAGGGACACTGTTCTGAGCATAGGTGGATCCAGCCCTCCCCCACCCCCGCTCCCTTAGCCTAGTCCCTGGCATATAGTAGGTGCTCAATAAATGTTTCTGACAGAGGCAGCACCCTTGGGCCCCAAGAGCCTCCAGTCTCAGCTCCCTCCTCCCCTACACCACCTGCGGCAGCACCTGTAGGATCTGGATCACCATGCTGGCCAGCTGGTTTATTTCTTTTTGTGTTTGACAGAAGGAAGTTCATCCACGTGATTTTTGCAGTATCCAGAAAGGGTGGTTACAGTATGTCCTGTGGTAAAAAGCTTGTGGAGAAATGCAGGTTTTAGTTTCACCCCCACACTGTTGCTATTCTTATGTGAGAGTGCCCCCCTCATCCCCCCAAGCCTTGAAACATTTTATTTTGAGATGTGCGATTACAGTCTATAAAACAACGAGCCAGGAGGTGGTCAGGAATAGCCTGAGTATGTTGTACACCTGCGACCTATTCCCAAAGGCTGCAGAGGAATTGTTATTTAGTGTAGGCAGCCATGAGGCATGTTATGTTTTTAAGAAACAGTTACATCTGGGTAGGCCTGATTTTTTAATATTCTTGGTGGGAAGTACTTTGAACCATAAACGCACAATTGAAAGGCAATTGCTATGGAGACTGAACCTCTGCAGTGCATTCTCGGAGTTTTCTTCTCTGGGAGCTTCAGCATGTGTCCTAGGCACGCTGCTCACGGTGGGGGCCTGGGCCCTGCAATGTCAGGGGAGGGGGGGAAGGGGAGGCAGCCCACTTGGGACTGGAACCCTCTCCAGGGCTGAAAGCTGGAGAAAGCCACCCAAGGTACGGTGTGTGTTTGTGTGTGTGTCGGAGGTGGGTGGGGAATAGGCCCTTAGGGTGCGCAGGTCCCCAGCTCTCTGGCCTGTGCTGCGGACCACGTGCAGGAGGCGCGCGTGGGGGCCCCTGGCGCGCAGCCGCGGTGGGTGACTGCGCAGCGTCCCAGGGCCCGGGGCACCGGGCGTGTGCCACCCTGCGTTTCTGGTTAAGTGGAGGGCCCCGCGCCGCCCTTCTCCCCCCTTCCCCCCGCGCCGGGTGTGTGCTCGGCCTCGGCTCCGCGCCCCGCCGAGCGGTGCCAGAACCCGGGAAAGCGCGCGCGCACCCGTGCGGGTGTGTGTGTGTTTGTGTGTGTGTGTGTGACAGTGTGTGTCAGGTGACTTGGGTCACGCAGTCTCTCTCTCCCTCCTCAGGGAGGAACTGCCGCGCTCCGGCTGACTCCTCCGCCGGCAGGCGGGCGGGGCGGGGAAGGGGGCTCCGGGCGCGGTGGGAACCGCGAGACCCAGACCTGGACGCCGACCGCCGCGGGGGGCGCGCGGCCCTGCCTCCGCGGGCTCCCGCGAGCCTCCAGACAAAACCCCAATTCAGAAAGAGGTTGCGAGCGGCAGGCGCGGAGGTTTGGCCCCCACCAGGGCCCCCCTCCGCCCCCTGGACGGCCAGCCTCGGGAGCGATGAGCCAGGTGCTGGGGAAGCCGCAGCCGGAGGAAGAGGACGACGACGAGGAGGATGAGCTGGTGGGGCTAGCGGACTACGGGGACGGGCCTGACTCCTCGGACGCCGACCCCGACAGCGGGGCGGAGGAGGGAGGTGAGCGCGGAGTCTCCCGCCCGGCCCCACGCCCCACGCGTCCTCAGCCCGCACCCCGTCCCTTCCCTCTGGGTCTTCCAGCCCCCGGCCACACCGGGCGCGCGGGCCGCCGACTTGGAGCGGATCCAGGAGCTCGGAGTTGAGGAGTGGGGGTGGGGAGGGGCGCCCAGGGAGCGACCGCGGGCTGCAAAATGGGGGATCCCGGGTGCAGGCGGCGGAGGTGGGGGGACCCGGGTTCGCGGGGAGAGTAGAGAGGAGGCATCTGGGCAAGGAGGAACGTATGCGGTCTGTCCCCTAACAGGGCCAGCATCTCCCCCACCTCTCAGCCCGAGCTCTCCGCAGGGTCTGGGGGTTGGGAAGGGGAGGGGACCGCCCGGCGCGTCCTGGGATCTCTTCCTGAATGCTGCCGTGGAAGCCTGGTCAGATGTCGTGGCTAAAAAAGGCAGCCGGCGGCAGCGTGACTGGCAGGGTCGTCAGCAGCTGTGGGTGTCAGTCTTACCCCGTTTCGCCGCGGGAGGGGTCCTTGGGCTGCCCAGGTCCGTGGCGTGGGGGCATCCTTGGAGCCGCGGGGGGATGCGCGCAGGTGATGTGAGAGTCGCCGAGTGGCCGCGGGTTTCCCGGGATCCAGGCAAATACAGTTGTTAGGACACCTTATCTGCTCAGTGTCACCACCTGGGCATGGCGATGCCTGCCCTGGAGTAAGCGCGGAGAGGGGAAAGTCGTTGCCACTAAGAAGCAAACTCTGTTTCCTGGTGAAGAATTGGTATTTAGTGATTATTAAGCTTCGGGGGGTCCCTGCATTTAATTCTTAGGGTCTAAGGAAGTTGAGAGTTTTTAGAATTCCAGAAAGGTTTATCTTTTTTGTTTGCCTCCAAAGCAAGGGAAAAGTTCTCTACTGTAAGGTCACTTGAAAAGGTCAATTAAATGAGACTGTTAAACATCTAGATGAAGCTGTATGCTTCCAAAAGAAGGAACTAATAAACATTTCACTTTGAGGAAATTGTGTGAGGGACAGAACTACCTTTGTGACTGTTGATTTGGAAGAAGTTTTATTGAAAATTCATGAACTTAATTTGAAATTGCTATGCAAAGCCTTTCTCCGGAGGACGTTTCCATTATTTGATATATGATAGGTGCTATTTTCAATTAATCAGAAAGGGAAGAAAGTTTGAAAAGAAAAGGGGAGGGGGAGTTAAGTAAGCCTTGAGCCTGAAAGATTAGAAAGAAGCTTTCTAAGTCACACTTTTTCCTAGTGGCCTGTCTCCAGGGAGGGTTTTTGCTAATTCCCCATTTCCTTAAATTGGTGTGTGCACCTGTGTGCTTCTTTCTTCTGCACTCCCCATAATTGGTCCCACAGTTGAGCACGCGGCCACGTTTTTGTAGATAAAGGCTTTCAGTCCTTTTGTTAGAGTCTCTAGGGCTACCTTTGGTAATTAAATTGTTCAGTCGCTTTGTTATTATTCAAATTGCTTTCATTAGCTCCTCCTAGATTCTTAGAAGACTCCAGAGATTCTGGATGGGGATGTATTTGCAAGATATTTGAAATGGTAGACACACAATAGGGTGCATGTGTGATACTCATTTTAAAAAAGAAAAGAGAGAAAAGAGGCTATATCTGGGAAGAAAAGCCCTGTAATTCGATACTGTCCTGGGGACCTGAGAGGTTCTGTGGAAAGTACCAGGACTGCTTATTTATTCTGCAGTTCTTTAAGGGGGCACTTAAAAATTTTGATTTGAGGACTTGAAATTGAAATGAAAATAAAGCTTTGCCTGAGGGGTGGGATTTCCAGAACAAAGGGCTTCCCCCGAGCCTGGTCTTGAATGCTCCCCACTGCTCCTAACCTAAAGGCAAACTAGTCTGTAACTGATGCTTCTCACTACTTCAGCAATAAAATCATCCCTTGTGAGTTCTTGGGATCAACTTGGAATCTTGCTATAAAAGCATTGAGTCTATTTATGTGGTAAGAGGAGCAAAAAAATGAATATTTGCTCCTGCAAACCATACTGAAGCTAGGTCTTTCTCCCTCCAGGCCTGCTGTAATAGGTAGTCTGTTCTCAGAAGACTTCCTCTATTATCTCAGGTTCCTGTTCTTTCCACGTGTCCCTGGCTTTGATTTTCGGATCTGGCCCGACTGCAGAATCACTATCAGAGCATTCGCTTTCTAGAGTGGCAGATAGGGTCTTCAGTCAGCAGTCTAGCAACAATTACCCCTGACGGTGTTATGCCGCAGATCTGGTCCTGAGGAGTCCGAGATGAGGGTGGAGGCCAGGTGTTGTGACTTCCCTTTCTGGGACCACAGGGTGCCACCAAAGGGTCATCCCAATTTCTAATGGGCCCTGGGCACATGTTGCATTAGAATCCTGTGTTATTTTTGTTAATTACATTTACCTACTCTGTAAGAAACGAAATGGGGGGAAAGGGACTTTTTTACTCTGAGGAAACATGGATATGGTATATTTTGAACCATGAACAAAGCACTTCTCTAAGGAACCCCTTTCCCCCTTACCTTACTAATGGACTTTATTTAATGCCTCTGCTGAGTGGAGACCTGGGGCTTTCCCCGCACTCCCTCCGAGGTTCAGAAGTCTTCCCTGGTAGGTGGCATGCAGGACTGATTAGCATCACTAGGTAAGTTGCAAAGCAGTTTTTCAGGAGCTGTGCAAAAGAAGGTAGATTGAAGGTGGATAGTGTGAATTTCATTTCCCCTAGTCTGGGAAGGAACCTCTGATTTTATTTTTAAGACAGGGGCCTTTTAAGTTTCATCACATTGTGCTATGCACTCCTCTGGGCTTGCACTCCAGATTTTACTTATGAATAGCAGGAGTGCTCTCGGGCACCTCAGTTCTGTTAAAAACCGATCTGAGCACCTCCCAACCTCCCTTTGAGAGTTGTTAATCAGAGAGAAGGTGAGTCTCACCTTCAACCTCTGGGTTCCAGATAGAACTCCAGAGAATGGAAACAATCAATAAACCATTAAAAACAATTGCAGCAAAAATGATTTTTAGACACATGGAGTTTAAGTCTTTAGTAAATTACTGTGCTTTAAACACTGCCGTAACACGTGGTGCCTGTGTGGCTCCATCAGTTGAGGGTTGAGCATGCAACTCTTGATTTGGGCTCAAGTCATGATCACAGTGAGTTCAAGCCCTTGGGATTTTCTCTTTCTCTGCCCCTCCCTTGCTTGTTCTCTCTCTCTCAAAATAAATAAACTAAAAAAAAAAGTATAATAAGAAGGAAAGCAGGGAAACTATCATATTTAATCAGAAAGTGAAATTGTTTTTTTCCCAAAGTCTCAATTTTTAGGAGAAAGACATTTTACTTGGCTAAGACAGTCGCTTTTCCGTAGCCCAGCTAAGTGTGTGTGGTCTTACTTGCATGTTAGCCTGTGAAGTCTTGTAGGGTCTGAGCAAGTGACAGTTTAGACGGTTACTGGAGGCATGAAAAAGCCACCGGTCAGCAGGTGATCCTTCTGTGATCACTATAAGTGAAGTGAAACCACCTGTTCACATCTATTAATCATGAGTGTCAGCTTTTTTTTTCTTAAAGTAATTTAAAAGTTTTTAGTAGATTCATCCTCTCACTGTTCCTTGAGAGGAAGTAGAGATAGACCATTGTTCTCATGATAGTGAGACTGTGGCTCAGGGTGCCAGGATTTTTCTGCAGCCACAGCATGAGCTAGACCTGAGCAAGGTTTAGAGAGACAAGTTCCTTGTAGTTCTGTCTTGTCCAAAAAGAGTTGGGTTGACCCCGGCCCTGGCTATGCCTAATCTCTTGGGTTTCCCTCTGGCCCTGGAAATAGAGAGATACAGAAGAGTTGGAATAGATGAAATACAGAATAGTTAAAAAATGATGGGATCACAGTCATACCACAGGCACAATGCTTGTTTGAATGCATATATTTAGAGAGCATATTTAAAAATCTTTTTATTAAATTTTTTTGAGAGAGAAAGAGCGAGCAAGAGAGGAGCAGAGAGAGGAAGTCACAGAACCTGAAGCAGGCTCCAGGACTCTGAGCTGTCAGCACAGAGCCCTATATGGGGCTCAATCCCATAAACCACAAGGTCATAACCTGAGCCGAAGTCATATGCTTGACTGAGCCACCCATGTGCCTTGTAGACAGCATATTTTTATATTAGATGTTTTGTAAACATGTAGCAGTGATTCAGAGAATCCTGATTCTATACTTTTATCAGAAATCTCTCCCATTTTTATATCAGAACGCATAGGGTAGTCTGATGGGGAAAAAGAGCCAGAAACTAAGTTCCGGAGTTCTGGATAAGGGATGGAGATCTGAGTTTGAAAATTCATCCCTGTCAGTCCCAGGTGCCTCTCTGTTTACCCATTGCTTCAGTCAGTCCCCTGACCTCCAGAACTGTGGTTGGTGACACGGATTCATTTTCTACCACAGCCACTTCTTTCCTGCTCATTTTTCTTACTTTCTTCTCTACCTCCTTTATTCTTCGTTACCTTTTTTCCTTTTTCAAATCTTTTCTCTTCTTCCTCTTAAATGAAAGCTCTCAAGCTCTCTTGTAAACATGGCTTTCCCTGGTTCTGCTGTGATACTCAAGACAAATGGGTTTTTCCACTCCTGACCTAAATCATTCAGGATGCTGTCGACTTTCTCCTCTTGAGGACTCCAGGGAGACTCCCACTCGGTTTCTCAGTATATAAAGTAGAGGACCACAGAAAATGCACCTGGATCACTGTCAAAGTGACGGCTAAAAAAAAGTTCACAAGAACTTCTTGCAAAAGCATTGGTAAACCAGAACACATTAGAAGTGTTGCTGAATATATATGTTAAGGGAAAACTTATATATGGAATTATGTTTTTAGTGACCTGCCAGCATGATGTGAGAGGATTTCATAAAGATTTGATGTTCACACATAAATAAAAATTATCTTCAAAAACTTTCATGCCTGGGGCACCTGGGCAGCTCAGTCCATTAAGTCTCTGATTCTTGGTTTTGGTCATGATCTGGTTTTGTGAATTCTAAGCCCTGCATCCGGCTCTGTGCTGGAGCCTGCTTGGGATTCTCTCTCTCCTTCTCTATCTGCCCCTCTGCCACTCACACTGTCTCTGTCTCTCAAAAATAAGTAAATAAACTTAAAAAATTAAAAAAAAAAAAGGTTTAAAAAACAAAAGAAAAAAGCCCCAAAACTTTCATGCCTTTGAAAATATATGTTCTATTTGATTTAATTCTCCTAAGTGTTAATCAGATAGGACAATGAATCTTTATGATTTTTGCATATTCTCTTATTAGTGGTATTATTGTCATTCATATATTTAATTCTCATGTGAGATGGAATTTCTCACTGAGGTCCAGGGTCCTTTTTTTTTTTTTTTTTAAATGAGGTAGGCGCTACACCCAACATGGTACTTGAACTCATGCCCTAAGATTGAGAGTGGCATGCTCTACTGACTGAGCCAGCCAGGTACCCCTGAGCTCCTGGCTCTTGAATGTATAAATAGTTCCATTGATCAGAAATGTAAAGGACCACATATAGTGTTGCAATAGAAACAAACCAGAGGCCTCTTCATAAAACTGTTAGTATATAGAAACTTAAGCCTTTGTTGACCCCACACAATACTAATACCAAAGGAATTCAAACTTTCCCTTAAGGTTGTGTGAGCCTTAGTGTAGCCGCATTCCACAAAAGACCCTCTCATTACCTAGGCTAGGGCTGGAGTAAAAAAGTAAAAGGAAAAAAAAAAGAAAGGGGGGTGCACATGTATACACAGGCTGATAGTGATAGATAAGGACTCATGGGCTGGGGACATGTATGGGGTCACAGAGCTGGTACATGACAGAGCTGGGATTTGAACCCCAGTTTGTCACTCTCCTTGTATTTTGTTTTTCTTTGAGAGAGCGCCTGCACACACCACACACCACACACCACAGTTGAGGAGAGGGTAAAGAAAGAGAATCCCAAGCAGGTTCTACACTCAGTGCAGGACCCACACGGGGCTCGATTCCCCAAGAGTGAAATCAAGAGCCGAAACCAAGAGGTGGACTCTTACTGACTGAGCCACCCTTCCAATATTTTTATTTTACTTATTTATTATTATTTTAAAATTTTTCAATGTTTATTTATTATTGAGACAGAGATAAACAGAGTATGAGCCAGGGAGGAGCAGAGAGAGAGAGAGGGAGACACAGAATCTGAAGCAGGCTTCAGGCTCTGAGCTGTCAGCACGGGAGCTCGATGCAGGGCTCTAACCTACGAACTGAGATCATGACCTGAGCTGAAGTCAGATGCTTATCGGAGCCACCGAGGTGCCCCTTCCTGTATTTTTAAAACCATTCTACTTACCATCACTTTGCCATCATGTTATCCTCATTTTTCACTAAATCTTTGTTTCATTTTCCTATTTTGGACTCCTTCGAAGGTTATCACCTGTTGGGGAACTGTCTTTAATTATAATAGTTTTAAATTATATAATACTTCAGAATTTATGAATTGCATTTCATACGGTGTCTTATTCTCTCCAGAGAGACCCCTTGAGCTTAAGAAGGCAAGGCCAGTCCTGTTAGGGCATCAGGACTTTAGTTCCCATTTTTCTGATTTCTGGTTCCTTCTTTGTTGTGAACATTCCCAGGCCACAGATGAGTCAGGTGTGGCTCCTAGGCAGCCCTGTACTCAAGGTACTGAGGCATCTATCCCTTCCTGTGTATTTATCAGGCCCATTGGGTTTTGACAGGGATCTGTGAGTTCCTGATGAAATAATTAGCCTGTGCAGTTATGTGGTACTTCCCCATAATGCTGTTCTGTGGAGGGGTGGAGTTTCCCTTGATTTCTAGCAGTCTAGTTACAAAGCCAGAATGTTTGGAAATTTTGGGTATTGATGGGACCCAGCACAAGCTAGGTAAGTTGTGTGCAGTGCCCCTGACCACAACAGATAAACTACCGAGGCATAAAGTTCATACTCTTGATACTCAAGTGCTGATCTGGGTCAAAGCTAGATATGAAGTTTCCTTTTAAAGCTTCAGTTAATTTAGCTTCAAATGCTGCTTAGTCACTTTGATTCATTTATCCTAACCAACAAACATCTATTGAATGTTTATTGTAGTAAGTATTGAGGCCTCAGGTTTTACATCTGTAAAGGGTAAATATTATCACCTTGAGGATTAGAGGTGACACTGTGTGCTATGCAGGTGGACACTGTGTGCTGGAGCAGGTTGGTTTGAGCTGTTTCACAGTGGCCAAGGCTAAAACCTTTCAAAAATGCCCTCATCCGCAGCCCACAGGATTAGGGGAAAATGAGCCATTGAGGCATGGACTTGTGTCCAGCCTACATTCCCACATCAAACCTGCCTGTGACCTCATGTGTTCCTGTTCTTCGTCTTCAAAGTTCCCAGATTCTTTCCTCACTGGGCCTGCAGGTGGACAGGCACCCCAGTGCCGGAGTCCAGCTCCAGGAGGTCCAGGGTTCCCCTGAAGGATAGACGGTGTCGTCATGAAAGAGATGGGAATCAGCGAAGGGAGAAGGGAATGAGAGAGCCACGAGGTTCTTTCTGACCAGCAGGCAGGCATCTCTGTGCTGCTGGACTGCATCTCTGCTCTGACCAGAGAGTCAGCCTTTTTTTTTTTTTTATTAAACAAGTGTATGGGATACAAAACAGAGTGGCAATTGCCTTAGACAGTGATTTCTGATGACAAATTCTTTGGTATGTAAAAATTTCCCAGAACATAGATTGGTAGAAGACTCAGGCATAATCTTTATCAATAGTGATAGGTGACTAGATGCTTATCACTTGGAGAAGGAAGGTATCTTTAGCATTCAGATACAAGGCAATGTTTTTAGCTTAGCAAAGGCAAAAGTTAGTTCTTTTGTGAGCTGGGGTCAATACCTGTTTTTGAGGGGAAGAAAAACAGGTTTTCTCAGGAAATGTAATATTTGCTCCTATAATCACAAAAGAAGAAACTCCTATAACGAGTTTTTTTTCATAAGGTACAATTCACATATTTTTAGCATAAGAAGGCAAGTCACTCCTGATATCAGTCTGTCAGGTGCCTTGGGGGGTCGGTGCTCAAGCAGAAATTGAGTGGGGGTTGAGTGGGTGTAGATGCCTGCCGGTCACCATCTGATGGTGGGAGGTCTTGCAAACCTGCCTTATTTCAGAGATGGCTCCCAGCACCCCAGACTCCACAAATACCTGCTCATCCTCTTTCCCTTTACCATCTTTGTGAATGGGCCCTTGTTAGCTTGGTCGGTCAGGCCTAGAATTCAGGGATTCTTTCTCCCTTGCCCTCTGCATCCAGGGAGTTACTAAATACTTTTGAGTCAATTAGAATTTCTCACAAATTTGTTCGTACTGACCATCTCCATAGCCTGTGCCTAAGTTCTTTCATTTTTCATTTGTGTTCTAGAAATGTTGCAGGATTTTTTTTTTTTTACCTCAATACCAGGGGTTCATTATCTCACCGCTTCAAAGAATGAAGAAGTGGACACAAAATGAGCAGCAGGCAAAAGTTTATTAGAGTAGAAGATCAGAAAGGAAGAATAGTAGGAAAGCTCTCTTTACAGAAAAGGGGCATTCAAAAGTGAATGCCAAATGCCCGTGACAGTAGGCAAGGGTCTTTGTTTCACAAGGTTCATCCCTTCCCCCTTGTTCCTTCTCAGGTCCTACTCTTATTGGCTTGATAGCTCTAGGTACTGGGTTGTCCATTGCTGATTGGCTCATTTCCATTATATGAGTGAGTCTATGGCCATATTCCTTGTGGGTCATATGCTTTATGGTCTACTACTTATTTTTAGTTAAGTCTGTAGTCAAATTCCAGAGGGAAACCTGAGGGGGAATAGGTGGTATCTGTTACATTCTTAAGAGGAACCGTACCCCTGAGGGGGTTTGCTGTGGTCAGGCACTCCCAGTATTGTTCCACCCAGGGACCTCGGAGTCCTAATCTTTCCTTATCTGCCTACCAAATCCTATCTTTTCCTGTCTTAGAAGAACCTAACTGCTGTCACCTGAGGAAAACCAGATCCTCTATTCTCTTAGATTCTGAATTGGGAGCCTGCAAATTAAACTGACAAAAGATGGATTAACAAAAGAAAAACAGATTTAGTTATGTACTAATGCATGAGAATTCACAGAAAATGCAACCTAAGAGGCGTTGAGGGGGTGCCTGGCTAGCTCAGTTGGAGGAGCATGTGACTCTTGATCTGGGGATGGAGATTAGTTAAGTGAATAAACTTTAAAAAAGAAAAAAAAAGAGGTGTTTAGAATTCCAGGTTTTATTACCATCTTAATAGAAGGTAGGGAGGAGCAAAGGGGCAGTTCTGGGAGAATGAAAGACTTCCTGGAAGGGAGGTGGGGAAAGGAGATTTATGGAAAAACAAAGGACTTTTTGGAAAGATAAAGGGGCTCACAGGAGAACAGATGGGAGATAGGATTGTTTGGGGACTGATGAAGTTTTGGGGGTGATGGAAGAGTGTCTGGGGCCAGTAACCAAGAGAGAATTCTTGAAGAGGTCTTTGGTGCAAAAAGGTGATTTAATTAAAGCACGGGGACCCTTGGGTAGGAGAGGTGCGCTGTCTGTGTGGAGGGACCGTTTTATGGAGCTGGGGGAGATAAAGTCTAGAGGGAGTTTCTAAGTCACATTCTAAAGACTTGCTGGAGGCCTAGCTGTTTTCAAGCTAAGGTTGTTTTTCCCTCTTGCAAAGCAGTAACCCGAAGACCTTAGGGAATTCCTGGACTTGAGGCTATGATGGGATTGCCTTGTTTTGGTAAGCTGATGGAGACTCTTATCAGTGTAATCATTGCTTTTTTGTCCTTTCTTGTTTTGGGGTAGCCGGGAGTGCCCAAGGAATATCTTACATGTCCCACCT
This sequence comes from Helogale parvula, assembly GCA_004023845.1. Taxonomy (NCBI): domain Eukaryota; kingdom Metazoa; phylum Chordata; class Mammalia; order Carnivora; family Herpestidae; genus Helogale; species Helogale parvula. The sequence goes on along the minus strand of PJEM01011458.1, from coordinate 21,842 downwards.
TGGGGGCTGCGGGGCTGCGGGGGTGGGGGGATGGGTGCTATTAGCCTGCATTGTGCCCTCAGCTTGCCCCACTCTCCCTCATCGGGGACCATATCTGTTTAGGTGTGGTGCCAACTTCTCCTGTGACTTGTCTTCTTCACTGAGAGCAGATTAGAGTTGTTTCAGGGAAGGAGGTCTGTGGCATTTGAGTTCTTTTGGAAGGCTCTGCTTTAGGCAAATAAGGGGTTTCAGGTACTCCAAAAACTTTAGCTCAATATAATTTTTATGCCACAGTGGCTTATTCTAGATCCCTTCACCGTCTCCACACTGACCCCCTCGAGGGAGTCTTTCTGGAGAGAACTTCTTGAAGTGTAAATCTGATCATGCTAGTCTCTTCTTAAAATCCTTAGTAATTTCCTCCTGGAAATTTTACTTTCAAAGTAAAATCTAAACTTCTCAGCACCTCATTAATGAGCTAGCAGGATCTAACAGCCTGACAAAATATTTTTGACTGTGATCCACAATAAAATATACATTTAGATTGTGAACCTAGCACCACATAAGTCTATGTAAACTTAAAAGTTTCGCTAGCAGTATACACTCATATTATGAATGATGTGCTCTGCTATTTCCTAGCCTCTTCTGTTTTCTTTGTTGCAGTTTTTGTTTCCTGTGGAGGCAAGAGACTGCTCTTTCAACTAACCTATTCAGAGATATTTATTGGACTCATGCCATACGCTTTATAATTTGCCTGTGTGTATATGGGACAGTATATACATATATACAGATAATCAACAAACAGACAAGAAGACAAACATATAAAGTAAAAAGATAGTTTGGGATAGCGGTAAGAAGACACAGGGTTATCAGGAAGTGATGGGGCCTGATTCAGCTGAGAGGAGGTAAAATTGCTGCTGGGCTGGGTGGGAAGAAAACTAACGGAAGCCGGAGGAGAAAGTCCCACATCCCACCCTGAGGTGAGGACCCGAAGGCCAGTGTAGTCACAGGATAGGGAACTGGTAAGGAGGGCAGCCCACGTAGGGCGTTTTGGGGACAGAAGTGTTTGGATTTTATGCGAAATGCTGTGGGAAGCTGCTGGACACTCTGCAGCCCTTCCTTGCCTTTAAATTATATTCCTTAAACTCCAGGAAGGCAAGAATCTCTTACTGGCATGACCTTTCCCTCATTCATCTCTTTTACGCCTCCTTTTCTTTAAGACTCAGGTATTTCTCCAGGGAGCCCTCTCTCTGAGCCCGTAACACCTAGAGAGCAGGGTACTGTAAACTGTCAGCTTTTCTTGTCTGTTTTCTCCTCAAATGACTAAGGAATGAATCATTTCTTTGTGTCTACAGCCTCTGGCTCAGCCCCATCTAACACACACTTGGCACATGATCAGGGAACCTTTATAAAACTGAACAAACTGCCCTCTAGTAAATTTCACCTCACCAGGCAACTTCCTCCACGCCTGCTGACACTTTAAAAGAGTCTGCCTGGGATTCCGTCTCCGGTCCCCAATCCTGTGGTTCCTTTCTGATCTCGCTTAAAAAAAAAAGTATTAGCCCTTTCATCGAAGCTCTCATCCTTCATTCTCCTCCACACTTTTATCTTTCTCAGGATGTCCTTTGTTTTTTTTAATTATTTAAGTAATTTCTGTACCCAATGTGGGGCTCAAACTCATGACTCCAAGATCAAGAGTCACATATTCTGCCAACTGTGCCAGCCCCGTGCCCCTCTCAGGATGTTCTTGGGTAAGTGGTGATGTACAGGAAAGGTTAGTGGAGACAGTCAGGTCTAGGAGGCCAGGAGGTTGGGCGCTACATTTCCTGATGTGCACTCCCAGAGTGGGATGAGAGGCTCTGCAAAAACCCCACAGGGTTTCAGAAGCAGGGACACTTGAGGGGAGGTGGGAGAGGATTAGGAGAGAGATTAAAAAAAAATATATATATATACATATATATATACACACACATGATCTGGGGTGCCTGGGTGGCTCAGTCAGTTGAGTGTCCAACTTCGGCTCAGGTCATGATCTCACGTTTCATGAGTTTGAGCCCCATGTCGGACTCTGTGCTGACAGCTCAGAGCCTGGAGCCTGCTTCCGATTCTGTGTCTCCCTCTCTCTTCTACCCCTCTCCCCCACTGGCACTCTGTCTCTCTCTTTCTCAGAAATAAATAAAATAATTAAAAAAATATATATATACACGTATGATCTGGGGCGCCTGGGTGACTCGGTTAAACATCCTACACTTGATTTTGGCTCCTCAGGTCATGATCTGGAGGTCCATGAGTTCAGGCCCTGAGTGGGGCTCTGCATTGACAGTGAGGAGCCTACTTGGGATTTTCTCCCTTCTTCTCCCTCTGCCCCTTCCCAACTTGTTCTCTCTCTCTCTCTCTCTCAAATAAATTTTTTAAAAAGCTTGAAAAAAAATATACATATATGATCTGTATCAGACCCTAGAGGCTCATTATACTTGATAGCAATGACAAATCAATTTTTTTTTACTTGTTTTCTAAAGTAATGTCTCTGCCCAATGTGGGGCTTGAACTCATGACTCCAAGATCAAGAGTCAGATGCGCTACCAACGGAGCCAGCTAGGTGCCCCTAGAGGAGGGATTTTTGTCAGCAGTCACCTGTGCTGTAAAAAGCCTCTCCTGGTCAATAGCAAAGTGTTTTTGACTGTGGTTCACATAACACACATTCATATTATAAGCCAGCACCACATATGTGTAAGCAAATCTGAAAGAGTTTTTACTAGCAGTATGTACTCTTGTTCTGCATGATGTACTCTGTTATTTCCTAGTCTCTTATGTTTTCTTTGTTGGAGCATTTGCTGAGTGCCATCTGATTGTTGGCTAAGGCCTAGGTGAGGACTCCACCACGTACCATCCCTACGACCTGGGGCACGTTCCTTGTCCCAGATTCCTCAGGTGCAAAACAGACTTGTCTCTTCTAATAAGAGGGGGTGTGGGGAGTGTAAAAGTTTGCAGAAATGTCTAGCAAGGTACCTGGCATGGAGTGTGTTTCTTCCGTACCAGCTAAATGTAAAATGCATCTGCGTGGGTCTGAGGGGTGTCACAGAGTTGATTGTACCCTTGCTGACCCGGCCCACCATTGCCCAGCAGTTTACCGTTGGTGGCTCATGCTCAGATTTGGCAGGAAACAGGAAATGTTTCCAGCAGTGTGTGTATGTTGTAGCGGCATTTGTCTCTCATTTCCCAGCCTGACTGTGTATGTGAACATGCGTATACACCACCTCCTCTCTGCACGGTGGCCTCCGTCACCTCTCCACTCTCCCATCCTCCAGGGCAACAGCGTGGCTGATCCTGCCGCATAGACACTTGTGGACCCTACTGAAGATAAGTTAAAATCTAGACTGACATTCAGCGGTATAAATTGGGAACAAATAAAGACGTTTACCCTCATTTAAATATTTTTGTGCTGGTGGATAATTTGATACGGAGTTTTGCTTTCTCTGATTGGATTGAGTGTTGTACCGCAGAAGATTGGGTAGACTTTTGGATGGGCCGGCCCTCAGTCTCAATGCTGTTACTTGACCTTCCTGAGCCTGAAATTTTTTTGAACTGTGAAATGGAGATAACACATATATTCGTGAAGGAGTTAAATGGGATAAAGAGTGTCGAGTGCCTAGCGCAGGACTTGGCGTATGGTGGTGGCAGAGTTTTTAGCACTTGCATATTTTCCTGTTCTATGAAAGGCATTGTGCCTTTACCTGCATTTGGGCTCTGCTCTTCTTGGAGAGCCTCCTTCCCCCGCACCTCCATCAACCCCCTCCAAATCCTGCACTGCTTTGTCTGCGTTCATAACCCTTATGATACACGGAATATGTTCCCACTACCCACGGGCATTTCTCCCCTTCTCTTTGCATTGATCTAACACTGGCTGTTTGTGATGTGATAAAAGAGCAACTACAGCTCTTGAGGTTTCCTTTTGTCCCTGAGACTATATTAAAATTTTTTTTTCTTGGGACGCCAGGGTGGCTCAGTTGGTTAAGCTTCCAACTCTTGATTTGGGCTCAGGTCATGATCTCACGGTTTGTGGGCTCGAGGCCCACGTCTGGCTCTGCATTGACAGTGTGGAGCCTGCTTAAGATTCTCGCTCTGTCTTGGGGAGCCTGGGTGGCTCAGTTGGTTGAGCATTCGACTTCAGCTCAAGTCATGATCTTTGAGTCCCTCGTCTGGCCTGTGCTGACAGCTCAAAGCCTGGAGGCTGCTTCAGATTCTGTGACTCTCTCTCACTCTCTGCCCCTCCCCTGGTCATGCTCTGTCTCTCTCTCTCTCAAAAATAAATAAACATTAAGGGGAAAAAAAAGATTCTTTCTGTCTTTTTCTGCCTCTCCTCCACTCATGCACCTCTGTCTCTCTTTCAAAATAAATAAGCTTAAAAATTTTTCCCTCAGGTGTTCTTTTTTTATTTTAATTTTATTTTTATTCATTTAAAAAATCTTTAAGCTAATCTCTACACCTGACATGGGGCTTGAACTCACAAGATCAATGGTCACATGCTTTACTGACTGAGCCAGTCAGGTGCCCCTCAGGAATTCTTTACTGGAATGAGTTGTTTTTTTTTTTTTTTAAATAATGTGCTTTTATTTATTCATGTTTTAAAGTGATCTCTACATCCAACATGGGGCTCAAATGCATGACCCTGAGATCAAGAGTGGCATTCTCTACTGACTGGGCCAGCGAGGTGCCCCAGAGAATACATTTTTTAAAACAGCTGAATTGAGGTATAATTGACATGAGATAAAGTACAGCTATCTGATAAGTTTTGACATATGTGTCCAATTGTGAAACCATCACCAACCAAGAACGTATCCATCACTCCCCCAGATTTTTTTAATCCCCTTTGTAGTTGCTCCCTCTGATCCCTTTCTATCACCTCTTCCATTTCCCAGGCAATCACTGATCTACTTGTCAATATAGATGGGTTTACAGTTTTTAGAACTTTATGTAAATGGAATCACAGAGTATGTCTTTTTCAACTGTCTTCTTTTGCTCAGCATAATTTCAGTATTCATCCACGTTATATGTATCAACAGCTTATTTCTTTTTATTGCTGAGATGCACCACAATTTGCTTATCCATTCACCCGCTGATGGACATTTGCGTTAACAGTCTTTCACTATTACAAATAAAATTGCTATGAGCCTTTGTGTACAAGCTTTCATTTTTTTGCGGGGCGGGGATATAGAGCAGTGGAATGGCTGGGATAATGTAATACATGTTTAACTTCTTAAGAAACCACCAAACTGTCTATCAAATGGTTGTACCATTTTATATTTCCACTAGCAGCATCTGAGAGTTCCAGTACCTGCACATCCTCACCAATGCTTGTGTTGTCTGTGTTCTTCCTAACCCGTCTTTGTGGGTGTGCAGTAGTGCCTTACTGTGATTTTGATTTACATTTCCCTCATGACTGATGATGTGCTGAGCATCTTTTCATGTGCTTATTTACCTTCCATAAGTCTTTGGTAAACTGATGTTCAAATCTTTTGCTCCCCCCGCCTTTTTAAAAATTGAGTTGTGTTTTCTTATTTATGAGTTTTTAGAGTTCTTTATATATTCCAGATACAAAACCTTTATCAGATAATACGTTTTGATCTGTGGCTTGCCTTTTTTTATATTTTAATGGTGTCATTTTGAAGAGCAGTTTTTATTTTAAGAAAGTCCAATTTATCAGTTTTGGGGGAGGGTGTCCTGTCTTAAGAAAATCTTCGCTGAGGCACCTGGGTGGCTCAGTCGGTTAAGTGTCCGACTTCAGCTCAAGTCATGATCTCATGGTTTGTGGGTTCAGGCCCTGTGTTGGGCTCTGTTCTGACAGCTAGCTCAGAGCCTGGAGCCTGTCTTTGGATTCTGTGTCTCCCTCTCTGTCCCTCTCCTGCTCATGCTGTCTCTCTCTCAAAAATAAATAAGAAACATAAAAAAAAAAAAATCTTCACCTAACCCAAGGTCATAAATATTTTCTCCTAGAAGTTACAGTTTTAGACTTAAAATTAGACCTATTGTCTATTTTGAGTTAATTTTTGTGGATGGTGTGAGATGTGGATTGAAAAAAAAATTTTTTTTGGCATATAGACATCTAGTTGTTTTAGCACCATTTGGTGACAATGACTATCCTTTCTCCATAGAGTTGACTTTCCATCTTTGCCAAAAAATCAGTTATCCTTGTATATGTGGGTTTATTCCTGAACTCCTTATTCTATTCCAATGATCTGTCTGTCTTTGTGTCCGTACTACATGGTCTAAACTAGATTTTAAGTTTCTCCAAGATAGGAACCATGTATCTTTATGTATGTATCTTTTGGTCCAACCAGCTTTTACCAGTCATCTTTGAGCACATTAACTATATCTTTGTGGTATTTAAAAAAAAATGTTTATTTTGTGAGAGAGAGTGACAGAGCATGAGCAGATGAGGGGTGGAGAGGGAAGGAGACACAGAATTGGAAGCAGGAAGCAGGCTCCAAGCTGTCATCACAGAGCCCGATGCGAACTCAGGAGCCCTGAGATCATGACCTCAGTATTTATTGTATTAAAAAGATAAAAACTGGGGCGCCTGGGTGGCTCAGTTGGTTAAGCCTCCGACTTCGGCTCAGGTCAGATCTCACGTTCGTGAGTTCGAGCCCCGCGTCGGGCTCTGTGCTGACAGCTAGCTCAGAGCCTGGAGCCTGCTTCCGGTTCTGTGACTCCTTCTCTCTCTCCCCCTCTCATGCTCTGTCTCTCTCTGTATCAAAACTAAATAAAACATTAAAAAAAAAAAAAGACAAAAACTGGGGCTCCAACTTCGGCCTAGGTCATGATCTCACAGTTTGTGAATTCGAGCCCCATGTTGGGCTCTGTGCTGACAGCTCAGAGCCTGGAGCCTGTTTCAGAGTCCGGGTCTCCCTCTCTCTCTCTCTGCCCTTCTTCCACTTGTGCTCTATCTCTCAAAAATAAACAAACATTAAAAACATAATAAAAAGGCAAAAACTTTATGACAACCACTTCAGAAAATGTGAAGTTGAAATCACAATTTAGAGAATATTTAATATTTTGAAATATTTTTGTGTCCTCCATGACTCCCTATACATTAAACATTTTTTTTTGGAAACTAACATTAATTATATGTGTATATAAATGTGTTTCCTTTTTAAAAGTAAAGCCAGAGGGTACCTGCCTAGCTCAATTGAAGAGCATGTGACTCTTGATCTCAGGGTCATCAGTTCAAGCCCTACATTGGGTATAGAGATTACTAAAAGAATAAATAAGCCTTAAAATTTTTATTTATTTATTTATACTTATTTTTTTTTAATGTTTTATTTATTTTTGAGGTAGAGCATGAGTGGGGAGAGGCAGAGAGAGAGGGAGACACAGAATCCAAAGACAGGCTCCAGGCTCTGAGCTGTCAGCACAGAGCCCGATGCGGGGCTTGAACCCACGAATGTGAGATCATGACCTGAACTGAAGTTGGAGGCTTAACTGGCTGAGCCACCTAGGCACTCTAAGCCTTAAAAATTTTAAATTAAATCAAAGCCAAATCCCTTTGATGACCCCCTGCCCCAAATCTTTCACCCATACACACTTTGTTTACTGAGCGTCCTTCTGGATCCTTTTCTAATGTGTTTTCACAACTATTCATATTTTCTACAGGTTTGAGATGATTAGTTCTAATATCATTTTAACCTTTATCTTGTACTTCCCAACACTCTATTCCTTTGTACTACATTCTGAAAGGATATGATGTTCTAGTTCACTACTGCCCTCTTAATCTGTTCTTATTTTGCTTTTCAATCCATATATCTAACTTCCCCCATAATTATATTTTTATTTCTTTTTTTAAATTTTTTATTATTTTATTATTTTTTTCTGTTTTTTATTTATTTTTGAGAGACAGAGAGAGACAGCATGAGTAGGGGAGGGTCAGAGAGGGAGACACAGAATCTGAAACCTGTCAGCACAGAGCCTGACGTGGGGCTCAAACCCACGAACTGTGAGATCATGACCTGAGCCAAAGCCAGACGCTTAACCGACTGAGCCACCGAGGCACCCCCTTTTTAAATTTCTTAATATTTATTCATTTTTGAGAGAGAGACAGATAGACAGCGTGAGCAGGGAAGGGGTAGAGAGACAATATGAAGCAGGTTCCAGGCTCTGAGCTGTCAGCACAGAGCCTGACGTGGGGATCAAACTCACGAACCATGAGATCATGACCTGAGCCGAAGTTGGACGCTTAACTGACTGAGCCACCCAGGTTCCACTATATTTTTATTTCTAAGGTCTCTAAGGCCTTTTTTTTTCATGGTTACTCTTGTTCTGAAATTGTCTATTCTTGTTTCATGGATACCACCTTTTCTCTGAAGATTTTAATTACACTTGAAAGTTTACTCTGACTCTTTTTTCAACTTTGCTTATTCAGATGTATGTCCAAGTATATAGGTATGTTAGACTTTTGAGGAAATGTCTGGAGGGATGATAGTACTGCTTCCACCTGTTGAATCCACACACTGTAGTGAGAATTAAGGAAGGTCAGAGTACTTGGAGGGTGGAAGCGTGGGTACCCCCATTCCTTCTGGGCATCCTGAGCTCCTAGAGCACCTCCTCTCCTTTCCTACCTGAGCTCCTGGAGCCTTCTCTCACCTGGACGTGTGTACTGGGTGGCCGGAGTAGTGCCCATAGTTCACCTGCTGGCTCTTCTCGCTGTGATTCTCCAAACAACCACCCTGTTGGGTCCTTTCCGGTATGGGCTTCCACCAGTTCTGCCTTCTGCAGCAGAATCTTGCCAATCCTGGTCAGGGCTACAGGTTCCCTCTTCAATCTGGCCTTTGTGTATCTTAGGGATTTCTCTGTAATCGCAGCTTTGAGGCGTTTTGTTTGTTTGTTTGTTTCAAGCTCAGTTATCTGTTTATTTTTTCATCCATGTGTTTATGGTTTGTACCTTTTCTGTTATTTTTAGGGTTTCACTGTGGGAGGGGAAGAACATGACATGGTATCAGTCTGAAAATTTTAAAACCAGAAGCCCTTTTTTCTCTTTTAATGTATGCCCTGCTTTGGCTAAGACTGACTTGTAATGACCGCACTGCGAGTGAGTAGCACATAATGACTGATGAAGAAGAAAGCTGGTGACTTTTTGGTGCTTTACTTCTGCATTACTGCTTCTATAGTGTATTAGCAGCAGCTTATTGAATTGGGTTCAGTTGGACTGGAAAAGAGTGTGTGTGTGGGGTGGGGTGAAGTGTTGCTTAGAGTGGAATAGTGACTACACGTCTGTACCTGCTTACTTTTTCTTTATTCAGTTCTTGTTTTACCTGAAACTTGTGTGTTTACCTAAACCTATTGCAAACTCAAAAATCAAAATATTATATATAGTAAATGAAATTCACTAAGATATTAGCAAGTATTAATATGTGTGTTAGACGATTGTAGAGTTATCATTTCATGTGCTTATTTACACGTGTTAGTTACAATAAGGGGAAAAAGAATACTTTCCAGTCACTACTGACTTAGACTGGGACCAGGGACTGAGACAGACATATGAGGTGATGTCAGAAGGAAATGAAAAGGAAATTCATGTATATTGGACACATGTTTTTATTTCTTTGAATATATTCCTATGAGTGGAATTGCTAGGTCCCATGGTGACCCAATGTTTAACCTTCTGAGAGACCGTCAAACTGTTCAAAACATATCATTTTATATTCACACCAGTGTTGTGTGAGAGTTCTAATTAGTCCATAGCCTCATTAACTATTGTTACTGTTTATCTTTTTCATTATAACCATTCTAGTGGGTGTGAAGTGGCATCTTACTTCGATTTTGATTAGTATTTCTTGGATGGCTGATGATGTGGGGCATCATTTCATGTGCTTATTGGCCATTTTTGTATCCTTGGGGAAATGTCCATTTATATCCTTTGTCCTTTTTTTAAAAATTTTTTAGGTTGTCTTTATTGTTGAATTGTAAGGGTTCTTTATATATTTTATATACTAGGCCCTAATCATATACATGGTTTGCATATGTTTTCTCCCATTCTGTGGATTGTCATCACTTTCTTGCTAATGTCCTTTAAAACACCCGTGATTTAAATTTTGATGAAGTCCAAAATTCTCTATTTGAGGCATAACTCAAATGCATAAGCATCCCTTTATGGCGTAGAGACTCTGATCTAGGCAAGGAAGGCATTGCTATGGAATGCTAAGACTGGACCTTTTCCCTTCCCAGTTTGCTCCAGGAGATCTCTACCCCTCACCCTCCAGCTTTGCTGATTGTGATGTGGAATTGTCCAGGTGTTCTGGCCCTCTGGAGTGGTGTGGCTGGTGGTGTGACACAGCAGTCTTCAGAGTTCCGTACTTACTAAAAGGCCCCTCAACGAGTGAGGAAGGTAGTTAGCACCCTCGGTATTTGGAAGAGTAGCACTGTCAGTGAATCATAAATCATATCAGAGGTGGAAGTGAAACTCCTCTAATTAACCACTGTGAAAGCGACTCACCCTTATTTCTTGTTTTGTGGTTTCTCCAGTTCTGGACTTCAGCGATCCCTTCAGCACCGAGGTGAAGCCGAGAATCCTGCTCATGGGTCTGAGGAGAAGCGGCAAGTCATCTATTCAGAAAGTTGTCTTTCACAAGATGTCTCCCAACGAAACGCTCTTCTTGGAGAGCACTAACAAGATCTGCCGGGAAGATGTTTCCAATAGCTCCTTTGTTAATTTTCAGATCTGGGACTTCCCAGGACAGATTGACTTTTTTGACCCTACATTTGACTATGAGATGATCTTCCGGGGAACAGGAGCACTGATATTTGTCATAGACTCCCAGGTAAAGCTCAGTCTCAGGTACACGGAACTGCAGGCCTCCCCCGCCCCCCCACCGCCCCCTCTCCCCCATGTTCAAACCAGTTCCTTTGCGATGGTTTTGGGGTGGCCTTTCTAGCATGTCTGAGTTTGGGCTCTTGGTGGGGGTGGGGGGAGTTTGCAAGGGGAAAAGCCTCCCTGTGTGCGTTCCTAACCAGTGAGCAGTGAGCAGTGTTATCGCGTTGAGTATGTGTCTGAGTTACAGAAACCTCACAGACGGAGGGAACCTCCATCCGGGCCAAGGACAGCAAATACGTGTCCCCCGTGATACTCTTGGCAGACATCCATAAGCCAACACAGGGTCTCTGCAACAAAAATATGTGTCTAAGTCTACATTTGAAAATGTTCACTCTTTCCTAGGAAGATAAAGTTCTAAGTGTGAAGTTTTGCTTCTGAATGAAATAATTGTAATTATTACTAGTACAGAATTGATTGACAGTGTAACTATTATGTAATTCATAGGTAACTATTAACTATAAAAAGTAAAATTTTGATAAGTATATCTCTTAAGACGATGGATATTTTTCCACTTAATTCACATATCTGTGCTTGAATAAGACAGAATTTAGTTTCAATTCTTTTTATGTTTGTGTAGATGTAAGCACTGAGAACTCATTTACATAAATAAGTAAGTGGATTTGGGGTGAGTTACAACATTTGTTCAATTATTTAAACTCAAATTATATCCTCTAAATGGCCCAGTTCTCTCTCACAAAGGATTGTTTTTAGTAGTTTACCAAGAGACATCCTGATTGGGCTTTCCTTTAACTTTGCTGAAAGTAAAGACACGGGGACCCCTTGATTGGCAAAGAGCCTTATTACCCAGGTATCAGTTATTCACTTTATCAGTATTCAGACTAGTCTTCTGAGTTGTGTCTTTGGTACTCTTGGCCCTCCTCCTGTGCAGTGGGAAGCCAGCAGTGAAAGGGGAGGAGGTGGAAGAGAAGCAGCAGGACCACAGGTGCATCTCAGGCATGTCAGCATTAGGAAAGAGTACAGGTAACAGAATAGGGACAATGACGCTCTTCAAACTCTCCTTGTCCAGGCACTCTTAGAAAGTTTCCCAGAAGCATAGGTTAGCCTCAAGCTTCTCCCAAGGGATCTCCTTTGTTTTGTTTGTTTTCTTTTTTTAATGATTATTACTTATTTTTTAGAGCGAGAGAGGGAGAGCACGGGCACCTGAGCGTGTGCGCCAGCAAGTATGGGGGAGGGGCAGAGAGACAGGGAGACACAGAATCAGAAACAGGCTCCAGGCTCTAGGGTGTCAGCACAGAGCCTGATTCAGGGCTTGAACTCATGAACCACGAGATCCTGACCTGAGCTGAAGTCAGATGCTTAACCAACTGAGCCACCTAGGGCTCTCTATTGTACCTGTGGGGGGATAGAAGTTTTTCAGGAATGTACTAAACCAGCTCTAAGTTCAGGACATGATATTTCCCAGAAACTGGACCTACAGTCAGACAGGTGGGCCCAGCACACCTGCCCCTCCCTGGAATGCTGATGGTGTTAAGGAGGAAGGGATATGGAAACTGTTAGTAACGATGGTTCTGAGCCCACGCTTGGAAAACCATTCTCTGAGAAGACTGATCATGCCCGAGAGCATAATAAATTCATTCAGGTGCCTGTTTAATATAATAATGAAATTTTCAACTAAGCCCTTTAGTTCCGAGTGATCGCACTGTGTACTTCCAGTGTAACTGTGGGAGTGTGGCCGTATGGTAGAACAGGCTCTTTCTCTCTGTCGTGGTAGGGGTGTGCAGGGGAGCGACTTTGCATACGGTACCTGATCTGTGAACAGCAGTGCTCTCCTCCCCTGGGCCCGTCCAGAAATGCATGCTGTAGACACCTGCATCAGGTCCAGGGCCTGTTGTCAGTCGCTGCTTTCCCGGCGGTCCCACGTGTACTGACCCATTTTCTGGCCCATCTGTGGCCTTGGCAGTAGCCCCTACCTTCCTGCCGAAGTCTGCCAGCGCCATAAATTACGGAGCTTGAGCTTAGAAGAGCGGCTGGGTTGTGTGCCTGCGGCTGCATGGGGGGCCAGCTCTTGGCTGTGTCCCACTCGTCTGTCTCTTCTAAGGCCCAGTGTTTTCCCCAAGTCACTCCACTGCTGTTTCTGAAACTGCTGACTAGGGAGCAGCAGTTAGTAGCCCTACCCTGGGGGAGGTAAATTCCAGTCAGATGCCTGACTCATCTTTTCAAGACAGTAGCTTAGGAAGTACTCACTTCAATACCATGTTGTGCTTATGTAGCAATTTGTATTTATAGAATTCAAACGTCCAGTGCAACTCTATCCTAAGTGTTTGTCATATGGCTGTAAGGTAGCTAAAATAAGTTCATTTGCCTCTTTTTAAATTGCAGCTGTAATTTGCTTTTATTTTTTGTCTGACCCTGAAGTGTGGAACTTCACTTTGTGTTGGTAAATATTTGTGGGGTTTTTTTCCCTTTTTTTCTTTTTCTTAGCTGTAGGGCAGAGACAGGTATAAGAATGTTTGAGAAATTGGTTCTCTTAAGTTCCACCTTTTAAAACGTAGGAAAAACATTGAGAGCTGTCAATTGTTAAAAAGAACGAATATGAGAGAAAGTGTTTCAGAACCTAATATATACTCTTCTATTGGAAGCAGACTGTAGAAGCCATGTTTGGGGGAGTATTTATAGGATGTGGTTACCAGCACTGAAAAGAAAAGCAAACTTCAAGGAGTCTTGGCAGCACTTGAAGTCACTGCCTTTATTTCTAAGCAGGGCTCTTTTGGTCTGACGCCTCATATTTTTATTTTTTCCTTGTGAATTCCTCACAATGCCAGGATTGCCAGATAAAGATATCACCAAGCGGAACATGTATCCTCACAGAACGTGGTAAAATAAACGAGAATGAAAACATCAAGAGTGATTTCCTGTGAGCTAAATGCATGACGCTGCTGGCCCCCAGGCAGAGCCCACAAAGTGTGCCGTCACAAGGCCCCTGTGGGCCCCGAAGCCAGTTCACACGCGGCTTGGGATCCACCATGGAGTGCTGGTGTCCTCTGCGCTGGTGGTTGTGACCTGCCTATAATTCCTGGATCTAATTTTGGAATAGAAACAAGGCAGTGTGTTTTTCCTTAATTTTTATTTGTTGTAGAAGATAGTAATAAACACAGTGGGAAAAATCGTCCATAATCCCTCTGCTCTAGTAAACCAAGTATATTCTTATTTCAAATGTTATTTTTAGTCTGTGTGGGTATGTGCCACTTCATCACTTTGTTGGTAATCAGATCATTTTATATTGCCTGGCAGGCAAGTTACAGTAGCAATTTCTAATCTTTTGAGATTGTGACACTCTTGACATTGGCTAGTTTTGCTCACAGACTAGTCCGCTTAACTATTCAACTCCCCTCTTCAATTAAAGATATAAACAGTAACAATTTTGGGGGTATGATTTACATACAATAAAATGCATTCCTTATAAGTGTACATGTAATTCAGTGAGTTTGATGAATGTATATACCTTGTAACCACTTACTTCTCGGTCAAGATATAGAATATTTCCACCACCCAAAAAGGTTCCCTTGGGTCCTTTCTCAGATAGCCTCCCTCCAAATTTCAAGACAATGTAAATGAATTCTGTATGGTGTTTAGGGCTGCATATGTAGGTAGTAATGTATAAAGAGATGATTGAGAATAACACTGAACTCAGGCTAGCGGCTATTTCTGGAGGGTGGGAAGCAGCGTAGTAGGGTGGGCTGGGAGGATGGAGACACACACACACACACACACACACACACACACACACACAGGGCTTCGGTGGCTACTTTCTTTTTTAAGTTTATGTAGTTAATCTGTATACCCATTGTGGGGCTTGAACTCATGACCTTGAGATCAAGAGTCACAAGCTTGGGGTTCCTGGCTGACTCACTTGGTAGAGCATGTGACTCTTGATCTCAGGGCTATGAGTTTAAGCCCTGTGTTGGGTGTATAGCTTATTAAAAAAAACAAAACAAAACCAGAGAGTCACATGCTCTTCCAGCTGAAGCAGCCAGGCACCTGTCCTGTTTGATTTCTTAAACAGGGAGATGCATATGCAGATGTTCATCATATTGTTATAAAAGTCATTTGTAGGAAGGAGAAAAAAAAACAGTACTGTGTTATTTGGGGAAGTTACTCTAGATCAGAGGTCAGCTGACGGTTTCTGGAGGGGGCTAGATGGTAAATACTCAGGCTTTGCAGGCTGTACCATTTCCAAGGAGTTTCCATAGAGGAGCACCACTGTCTGTGCCCCTGCAACACAAAAGCAGCCGTAGACCGTGTATATAGATGAGCGTGGCTGTGTCCCAGCAGCACATGACTTGTAAACAACATGCCGTGGGCCCAATTTGGCCAATGGTTTGCTGACCTCTAGTCTAGACTAGTGGCTCCTGAACCTTTCCTCCTGGCTCCTTCCCCAGCCTTCCAGTGACCCAGGTCACGTTTCCACCTCGAACTGTTCATCACAGTTCACCAAGAGACTAAAGAATTGGGGAAGAATAGTATCCCAGGGAAGGTCCTAGGAGGAGTCATTTTGAATTCATAAAATGGCAACTCTGATATTAATGACCGCTATCAAGCTAAATCATCACTGCCTGTAGCTGTGTTTTTCCAGCCTTTCTTTTTCATCTCTTTGTTAATGAAACTGAAGTTTTCAGACTGGAATTCCGTGAAACTAGTTTTTACTTGGGCTTTTTCAAAATATTTTGGGGGGTTGTACTCACACAATTTCCAGATTAGGAGTGTATATGAAAGAAGAAAACAGATAACTGTGAGATAAGGTGCCGGATAGATTAAGTGACTTGACTGGGGGGATCATTTCATAACGTATACGTATATCAAAGCATCACATTGTACACCTTAAATATGTGCGGTGTTTATTTGCCAATCATACTTCAGTAAAGCTGGGGGAAAAAGCGTCTGTGGAAGGCAGCTGAGCAAGGTCCGGCCTCCCATGACAGGAGTGTGCCTCTGTTCCCAGGACGATTACATGGAGGCCTTGGCGAGGCTCCACCTCACCGTGACGAGGGCCCACAAGGTGAACACTGATATCAACTTTGAGGTGTTCATTCATAAAGTGGACGGTCTGTCAGACGACCACAAAATTGAAACCCAAAGAGATATTCACCAGAGGGCAAACGATGACCTTGCAGATGCTGGATTAGAAAAAATTCACCTCAGGTGAGAACGAATTTCTCAGGGATCACAGTATCTGACAGAAAAAAGCAGGTGTGGCGTCCAAAGTCCCTGTGAATGGTTTGGCGTGGGCAGAAATTCACCTGTTGATCCTATTTTGTGTCGTACGCATGAGGACAGTATTTGGGAAAAGCCAGCTTTGCATGTGTTAATTTTTCAGTTTTTGTTTTAATGTTTATTTTTGTGAGAAAGAGGGTGCATACATGTGCATGCATGCAGGGGAGGGGCAAAGAGCGAGGGAGAGAGATAATCTCAAGCAAGCTCTATGCTGTCCGCACAGAGCCTGAGGTGGGGCTCAAACCCACGAACTGTGAGATCATGGCCTAGGTCAAAATCAAGAGTTAGAGGCTTAACCAACTGAGCCACTTAGGTGCCCCCTTTTTTTTTTAAGTTTATTTATGTATTTATATACGTATTTATTTTAATTTATTTTTGATGGACAGAGAGCACAAGTGGGGGAGGAGCATAGAAAGAGGGAGACACAGAATCTGAGGAAGGCTCCAGGCTCTGAGCTGTCAGCACAGAGTCTGATGTGGTGTTTGAACCCACAAATCATGAGATATGACCTGAGCCAAAGTTGGACTCCTAACTGATTGAGCCACCCAGGCGCCCCGCCTCCGCATGTGGAAAAACATTAGATAAAACTCAAGAACATAAGCCAGGAAGTTAATCAGTGCAGAAGTTTACAGTTTGTGATGAATATTATAGTATCTATACACAGAAGTAAAAGAGAACTCTGAAAACACTTCAAATAGAAGTACAGAGGAGGGGTACCTGGGTGGCTTAATCGGTTGAGTGACTGGCTTTGGCTCAGGTCATGATCTCACAGTTCATGCGTTTGAGCCCTGCACCTGGCTCTGTGCTGACAGCTCAGAGCCTGGAGCCTGTTTTCGGATTCTGTGTGTCTCCCTCTCTCTCTGATGCTCCCCTGCTCATGATGTCTCTCTCTCTCTCTCAAAAATAAATAAAACGTTGAAAAAAAAGTACAGAGGAAAATCATTTCTCTTATCAGTTATTTTTTAAGATTTTATTTTTAAGTAATTTCTACACCCAGTGTGGGGCTCGAACTTAAAACCCCAAGATTAAGAGTCACATGCTCCACCAGCTGGCCAGTCAGGTGTCCCTCTATCAGTTTTTTATATGGGAGTATACGTATGCATCATTCAATTTGCAAATTGGAAAACAGAAAAATTAGATGCTTCAAAACCAATCATGTAGCCATTACGAACCTAACGGGTGTATGTAAAGATGATCTGGTGTGGATTCGTTTGGAGAATTAAGGAAACTCATATGGCCACATACCACTGCATTTTTAAGCTTTCCAGTCCAGCCAGTCAGTGCATGAGAATTGGCATAAGTCTTGCTTTTTTGGGAGTTGGGGAGGAATGACTTGTTAAGACATGTTCACCTTTTAACTGAGGTCATGTTGAATTCTCTAGGGGCTACAGTGTGTGCGTTAGATACAGAGGCCTGGGGGCTGGTGCTGTGACACAGCCCAGTCAGAAGGAAAACGTGATGAAATATTCTCTCTTTCAGCTTCTATTTGACAAGCATATATGATCATTCAATATTTGAAGCTTTTAGCAAAGTGGTTCAGAAACTGATTCCACAACTCCCCACCCTGGAAAATTTGCTAAACATCTTTATCTCAGTAAGTACATAATATCATCCTGGTAGAGTCATTTGCAGAATTTTAGACTGATATTGCAAGAGTGAAAACAGTCTTACTTTTGCTTGTTCTCACAGCATTGCAAGGTCAATGAAGTATAACTTCGGAAGATTGCTCCTACATAACTGTTTTATGTTCTTTAAAATTTAACTCCCCAAAGGATTCCTGTACTTCACTGTGTTTATTTCAAGTTGTAGGCAATTATTCAATGTTGATAGAGCCCTACCAGATGTAGGGAACATTAAGGGTGGTTTTGGCAAGATGGACTGTTGGTGCCCCTGGTTAGGTTAGTGGGTTAAGCTTCAGGTCATGATCTCACGGTTCCGGAGTTTGAGCCCCATATCAGCTCTCTGGATCCTTTATCCCCTTCTCTCTGTGGCCCCTCCCCTGTGCACACACTCTCTCACAAAAATAAGTAAACATTAAAAAGAAAAGATATTTACTATTGCGTGTTTGTGTGTGTTTAACACCATGGATGCCCTGCTGGCTGACTTGCTGGTTGTTTCCATATTTACTCTGTCACTGTACAGCGGTGAGTTTGTTTAGCTCTTTAAAATTTATTTTAAAATTTACAGTCAGTAAAATTAGTGTTTTTACTTGGCTTTTCCTAACTGCAGGTACATCTCTTAGAGCCAGGAATCACTTCCCAGTTTGTTTACCTAAAGTACATAATTTATGAAAATTAAGAAATTTCCATTTCTAATACAAATCCATTATAAAGGTTTATGTGAGGTTTAAAATTTTTTTTTGTTTTTATGTTTTTCTTTAAAAAAATTTTTTTTTAATGTTTATTTATTTTTGAGAGAGAGAGAGAGAGACAGAGCATGAGCAGGGGAGAGGCAGAGAGAGAGGAAGACACAGAATCCAAAGAAGGCTCCAGGCTCTGAGCTGTCAGCACAGAGCCCGACGTGAGACTTAATTAAACCCACAAATGGTGAGATCGTGACCTGAGTCGAAGTTGGACGCTCAACTACTGACCCACCCAGGCATCCCTGATGTTTTTATTTATTTTTGAGAGAGAGAGAAAGCACAAGCTGGGCAGGGGGCAAAGAGACGGGGACAGGAACTGAAGCAGGCTCTGCACTGACAGCAGAGAGCCCAGTGCGGAGCTCAAATGCATGAGCCGTGAAATCATGACCTGAGCCAAAGTCAGGCGCTTAGCCTACTGAGCCACCTGGGTGCCCCTATGGAAGGTTTAAATTGTAATAAAATAGAACACAATTTTAGTAAATTAATTTTTGTTCATTTATAGTTTACACTGAGGATGGCATATAACTTTTTTATGTAACAATGACATGTTCTGAAATCAGCTGTCCCTTTAAGATAGCATCTTCTTTTTGTTTCAGAATTCTGGAATTGAAAAGGCATTTCTCTTTGATGTGGTCAGTAAAATTTATATTGCAACTGATAGTACCCCAGTGGATATGCAGACGTATGAACTCTGCTGTGATATGATCGATGTGGTTATCGACATCTCTTGTATTTATGGGTAAGTAAAATATTCTATTATCCTTTTTTTAATTAAAAATTTTTTCTTAATGTTTATTTATTTTTGAGAGAGAGAGAGCAGGAAGGGTCAGAGAGAGAGTAAGACACAGAATCTGAAACAGCCTCTAGGTTCTGAACTGTCAGCACAGAGCCCCAACGCAGGGTTAGAACCCACGAACTGTGAGATCATGACCTGAGCTGAAGTCAGACACTTTAAGTGACTGAGCCAACCAGGCACCCCATTACTATCCTTTTTTTTTTAATGTTTATTTTTATTTTTGAGAGAGAGGTGGGGGTGGGTCAGAGAGATGGAAACGGGGTCTGAAGTGGGCTCTGTGCTGACAGCAGAGAGCCCAATGCAGGGCTCAAACTCATGAACTTTTAAGATCATGACCTGAGCTGAAGTTGGATGCTTAACTGCCTGAGCCACTTAGGTGCCGGTAGGTAAAATATTCTTAAAGGCTATAATCGAGCCCTACTTAAGATTAGAAACTGAAACTTTTAACAACCTTTGTAACATTTGCATTTACTTATCTGATTTTTAATACTTGTGTTTTAATGACTGATGTCTATAAATATACCATTTAGCATGCAATAATAATAAAAAATTATTGAGTAAATTCCTGGCATTCTGGTAATAAACAGTTATATTATATCATTAATTCCTTGCTATTCCATGAAGTGGGAATTACTATCCACATTTCACAGATGGGAAAACTGAGGTTCAGAGTGATTAAGTTTCTAACCACTGTTTACACTGTCAATAAAACATAGAACTAGTATTTGAAGTCGTCTAACTGATTCCTGGTTCTTCTACTGATCTGTCATCATATCATAATGTCATACACACTTCGGAGAGACTAATAGGATCCTAGAACTCTAAATACGTATCCCATATTAACAACAGTTCTTTTTCGTTGTAGGAAATAACTTCTGGATTTTCTTTAACACACTTTGTCTTTTATGAGCAGCAGAGAATTATAAAACTAAGCAAACAGTATTATCTGTTTATTATTATGGTCTTAGAATCTTAGAAAACAAAACTTGCTGTGCATTTAAAATAATGTAAAATAAACCAGGAGTGGGGAAAATTGATTGTGGTACCAGACATAGAAACATTTCCACATGACTAAATTTCCTAAGTGGGTTTTTTTTTTTTTAAACATTTATTTATTTTTGAAAGACAGAGAGAGACAGATCATGAGCAGGGGAGGGGCAGAGAGAGAGGGACACACAGAATCGGAAGCAGACTCCAGGCTCTGAGCTGTCAGCACAGAGCCCGATGCGGGGCTCGAACCCATGAACTGTGAGGTCGTGACCTGAGCCGAAGTCGGATGCTCAACCGACTGAGCCACCCAGGCGCCCCTAAGTGGGTTTTGTATAGGGTGAATGGATATGAACTAGTTTCTCTGTCTTAAGATATCAAGTTGTTGCTGTTGATTTATATTGGATCCTACATGCTTGTCCAATCATTGATGAGGTGAAGCTCTCATTCATTTTCCTTTTTTTACTCACCAGCTGTGACCTGCCTCACACAGCTTCCTTCTACCTCTGTGAGGATCTCAGTCTTCCCATTTCTCTTTTACACTATCTGAAGATCCTTTGCCCCCTCAGTTCAGAATCTCTCTGTTATACACACATGCATGCACGGTCCCTTCCATTATGAAATAGAGAAAGTGATACTTATAAGACTCTAATGAGGATGAAATATCATTAGGTTTCACCTGGTAGACCCTGGCTAAATGTAGCTGTCATTATTATTATTATACATTGCCATCTGGCTTTAGAAACAGACCTTATTTCCCAAGTTTACTGCCTTTTTAGTATTAATATTAAACACTGCCACCTGGCTTCAGAAATAATTTTTTTAATTTTTATTTTTGAGAGAGAGAGACCGAGAGAGCGTGAGTGGGGAAGGAGCAGAGAGAGAGGGAGACACGGAGCCCGAAGCAGACTCCAGTCTCTGAGCTGTTAGCACAGAGCCTGATGCAGGACTCAAACCCATGAACTCAGTTCATGACCTGAGCCCAAGTTGGATGCTTAACCGACTGAGCCACCCAGACGCCCCTGGCTTCAGAAATAGACCTTGTCTCCCAAGATTACTGCTCTACAGCATTCTATTGTCTTTCAGCTACAAGTGGATGACCTTGAAATAGTCCTGGAAACTGAATATACCCTGATTACAGTCTAGATTGCTGTGGTAATGAAATACAATAAACACAATTAATCTGGCACATAGTTAATGGTATGCATAATCATTATTGTGCCATATGGTAATTGGGTGTAAGTGGTAAGCTGTTCATGTAAATGATGTTAATCAGAGTTCCTTTTACCCAGCTAAAACAAACATGAGGAGGGCGGAAACGGGAGGAATCAGATTGCCTTTCTGAGGCGGAGTGCAGTGTTCCTGAGAACTCATCAGGTTCAGTAAGAACCAGTCTGGGTCACAAATTGGGCGTGGGCTCAGAGTTTCCCCAGTGTTTGCTGGAGCCACGAGGGGCCAGCCCAGTTAACAGGCAGCAGCTGAGGAAGCTGCCTCACTGCCAGTTCCCAGCTGCTCCGGAGACCGGCCGGGCCAGAGGCAGGTGACCCGGCGCCTCGCTCAGTCTGCTCGGGAATCTGCTGAGCTACTGTTCAACACACACACACACACACACACACACACACACA
>PJEM01011457.1:0-54091 GCA_004023845.1 Helogale parvula | reverse complement strand
GAAACTGACTGACTTACATGACTGAGGATGAATGGGGTAAACCTGTCATTGCTGGAAAAAAAATCTGATTGTGTTTGTTGCTGATGATAAAACCTGAGTTTTCAAGTGAAAATTAGACTTTTGAGAGACTTGTATCTGTCCCATGTTTGAAAGCTTTCCAATACGTAAAAATGCCACTGATGAGTTTGGTAGTGAAATTAATAAATGTGATTTTTAAATATTATATAATGGAGCGTGCCAACATATGGAGAGTCTAATAAACTAGTGGCAGTTTTCCAAATTATTAATGTATAATGTTACAAAATCATGGATATTTAAAAGATCCACTTAAATTCAAGACAGATTAAAGGATTTTAAGGTAACAAAATGTGAGAAATTCAGTATTCAACTCAGAGATCTTCCCAGAAAGACTAATCTGACCTCAATAGGGTAACCTAGTGTCTCCTGCCCACACTTTCTATCTGAGCACTCATGACACTGTCTTTGGATTTCCTGAGTATCTGTGAATCATCGCAAAAGAACTGTGACCTTACTGAGAGCTAGAACCGTGTACTAGGAGTCTTTATTATATTTTTTCCAATTTTTGTTTAAACTCTAGTTAGTTAACATACTGTGAAATGTTGGTTTCAGGAGTAGAATTCAGCGATTCTCCACTTACATACGACACCCAGTGCCCATCACAAGTGGCCTCCTTAATGCTTATCACCATTTAAGCCATCTCCCACCCACCGCCCCTCCAGCAACCCTCAGTTTGTTCCCTATAGTTAAGAGTTGCTTATGGTTGGTTTCCCTCTCTCTCTCTTTTTCCTTCCCATATTTCATGTGTTTTGTTTCTTAAATTCTACATATGGGCCAAATCATATATTTGTCCTTTTTTAACTTTCTCAGGCATAATACACTCTAGCTCCATCCATGTCATTGCAAATGGCAAGATTTCATTCTTTCTGGTGGCTGGGTAATATTCCATTGTCTTTATACACCACATCTTCTTTACATATTCATCAATCAATGGGTATTTGGGCTCTTTCCATAGTTTTGTTATTGTCAAGGATGCTGCTGTAAACATCGGGGTGCATGTACCCCTTTGAATCTGTATTTTTGTATTCTTTGGGTGAATACCCCAGTAATGCAATTGCTTGGTGGTAGAGTAGTTCTATTTTTAACTTTTTTTTTTTTTTTGAGAGACAGAGAGAGACAGGTGAGCAGGGGAGGGTCAGAGAGAGAGGGAGATACAGAATCCGAAGCAAGCTCCAGGCTCTGAACTGTCAGCACAGAGCCTGACGTGGGGCTTGAACCCAAGAACCATGAGATCATGACCTGAGCTGAAGCCGGATGCTTAACCGACTGAGCCACCCAGGAGGCCCCTCTATTTTTCACTTTTTAAGGAACCTCCATACTGTTTTCCAGTGTGGCTGCACCAGTTTACATTCCCACCAACAGTGTAAGAGGGTCCCCCTTTCTCCACATCCTCACTGCCCTCTGTTGTTTTGTGTGTTGTTAATTTTAGCTATTCCGACAGGTATGCGGTGGTATCTCGTTGTTTTGATGTGTGTTTCCCAGATGATAAATGATGTTGAGCATCTTTTCACATTTGTGTTAGTCATCTGGATGTCTTCTTTGGAAAGGTGTCTATTCAAACATTCTTCCCATTTCTTAACTAAATTATTTGTTTTTAGGGTGCTGAGTTTGGTAGGTTCTTTATAGATTGGGGATACTAACAGATACATCATTTGCAAATATCTTCTCCGATTCTGTAGGTTGGCTTTTAGTTTTATTGATTGTTTCCCCCACTGTGCAGAAGGTTTTTATCTTGATAAGGTCCCAATACTTCATTGCCTTGAGAGACATGTCTAATAAGAAATTGCTCCAGCTGAGGTCAAAGAAGTTGCTGCCTGTTTTCTTCTCTAGTACTTGGATGGTTTCCTGTCTCACATTTAGGTCTTTCATCCATTTTAAATTTATTCTTGTGTATGGTATAAGAAAGTGGTCCACTTTCATTCTTCTGCACATTCCTATCCAGTTATCCCAACACCATTTGTTGAAGAGACTGCCTTTCCTTCATTGGATATTCTTTCCTGCTTTGTCAAAGATTAGTTGACCACTTAACTGTGGGTTCATTTCTGTTTTCTGTTGTGTTCCACTGATCTATGTATCTGTTTTTGTGCCAGTACCATACTGTCT
This sequence comes from Helogale parvula, assembly GCA_004023845.1. Lineage (NCBI taxonomy): Eukaryota > Metazoa > Chordata > Mammalia > Carnivora > Herpestidae > Helogale > Helogale parvula. The sequence goes on along the minus strand of PJEM01011457.1, from coordinate 51,910 downwards.
TGATGTCTACACCTTCATCATATAGCTTGAAGTCTGGAATTGTGATGCCGCAGTTTTTCTTTTCAGGATTGCTTTGGCTATTCAGGGTCTTTTGTGGTTCCATACAGATGTTAGAACTGCTTCTTCTAACTCCTTGAAAACTTCTGGTAGTATTCTGATAGGGATTCTGGTAAACGTGTTGATTGTTTTATGTAGTACAGATATTTTAGCAATGTTTGTTCTTCCAATCGATGAGCATGGAATGTTTTTCCATTTATCATTGTCTTCTTTACTGTCTTTCATTAAGTGTTCTATAGCTTTCAGAGTGAAGATCGTTTACTTCTTTGATTAGATTTATTCCTAAGTATCTTATTGTTTTTGATGTAATTGTAAATGGGATGGATTCCTTGATTTCTCTTTCTGCTGCTTCATTATTGGTGTGTAGGAATTCAACAGATTTCTGTATGCTGATTTTATATACTGCAACTTTGCTGAATTCATTTTCTAGCAATTTTCTGGTGGACTCTTTTTGGTTTTGTATATGTAGTATTATGTCATCTGCAAACAGTGAATGTTTGACTTCTTCCCTACTGATCTGGATGCCTTTTGTGTCTTTTTGTTCTCTGACTGCTGAGGCTAAGACTTCCAGTACTATGTTAAATAGCAATGGTGAGTGGATAACCCTGTCCTGTTCCTAACTTTAGAGGAAAAGTTCTCAGATTATCTACATTGAGGATGATATTATCTGTTGGTCTTTTGTATATGGCCTTTTTGATGTTCAGGTGTGTTCCATCTATATGTACTTTGTTGAGGGTTTTTATCAAAAACAGGTGCTAGGTGCAGCTGGGTGGCTCAGTCATCCAACTCTTGATTTTGACTCAGGTCGTGATCTCACAGTTTGTGGGATCAAGCCCTGAATTGAGTGCCATGCTGACAGTGCAGAGCCTGCTTGGGATTCTCTCCCTCTCTCTCTGCCCTTCCTCTGCTTGTGCTCTCTCTCTCTCCCAAAATAAATACATAAACATAAAAAAAAAGATGGATGCTATATTTTGTCAAATGCTTTTTCTTCATTTATTGACAGGATCATATGGTTCCTTATTCTTTCTTTTACTAATGTGGTATATCACATTGACTTGCAAATACTGAACCATCTCTGCAGCCCAGGAATAAATCTCACTTGATTGTGGTGAATAATTCTTTTAATGTACTGTTGGATTCGATTTGCTGACAATTTGTTGAGAATTTTTGCATCCATGCTCATCAGGAATACTGGCCTGTAATTCTACTTTCTAGTGGGATTTTTGTCTATGGGTCTTTATACTCCCAATGCTGATCACAGTACCTGGCACAAAGCCAGAGGCTACCAATGGTGCACAATGGAGTGAGTGCTTCAGGACTCTGGACAGTTTCCAGGGAGCATCCCAGCTCTAATGGTTTCTGAATATTGGCAGGGTTCTAGGTTAATACCATCTTCTCTTTGGGATTCTCAATTATTAGAAATTTCTCACATCCTACAGACTGGCCTTTGTAGTTCTTAACCTAGAGACTGAATCCATTATCTGATTCTACGTTCAAAATGTATATCTTCTCAATTTATTTACTACACACCTAATCCAAGCCATTATTACCTCTTCCTAAAGCCTCCTAATTAGATGGCTCGCTTGGGCATCCCTATCTGTCTTCCACACAGCAGCCAGAGCAAACTTTTAAAAATACAAATAAACTTGGTGAATTAAAGATGGACACAATTTTGTCACTGCTCCCATCAAGAGGTGTGATCCATTTCTTCTTCCTTGAGTCTGGCTGGCCCGGTGGCTTGTATTAACTAACAGAATGCAACCAAGGTGTGTAACTTTCAGGGCTAGGTGTTAAAGAACAGTCATATAGATCGAAGTAAAAAATACACACACACACAAACACACACAGAGACGGGGTGGGGGGGCGGGGAGAGACTAAGAAACAGACTCTAAACTATAGAGAACAAATGATGGTCACCAGAGGGGAGGGAGGTGGGGGATGGGTGAAATAGGGGATGGAGATTAAGGACTGCACTTATGATGAGCACCAGGTGATGCACGCAATGGCTGAATCACTGTATTGTACACCTGAAGCCAATATAACACTATATGCTAACTGGAATTAAAGTAATCAAAACAGAACAGTCATAGATTTAAGCACATTACAGAGCCCTAAAAGGTTGATGACAAGGCACTTGACCCACTGATACATCATACAGGAAAAGATAACAATAAAAAATAGTAATACTAACAATAACAATAACAATTTCCAGTTAGAAAGGCGATTTAGAAGATCCCAGACCTTCTCTGATATACAAATTTCATTATGTCTTGAAGTCTTGTGAGTTTGGTAGTACTTTCCTTGATTTTCAAAGCAAAGATGTGGCTCAGTAGACTAATGTTCAAACCTAAGTCTAACTGACACTGACACTCTACCCCCTTCTACCTCCCTTCCCTGAACGAGAAACCCTCAAGTCCCCTTCCTCTCTGTTTGGAAGCTGTAGCAAATGCTCTTCCCAAGTCCAGACAGTGATATTAAGAGACAAGCCCAAATGTTGATGAGATCTTATTTGCTCCAAATTACTAAAACCGCATTTCAGATGCCGCATGGTATGCCTATGGTTTCTGTCCTTCCCTAAGAAACTCCCCACTAAGTACGAGGGCCAAATCCTGTAATTAAAGCCGTATGTTAACCAATGCCCTGAACACATTTGCGCCTTCCCTCCTTCCTGGTTTCACTTCTCTTCAAAACACACCAATGAGGTAGAAAGGGACTGGCATCCCCATATCGCTTCAGTAGCAACACCTGCGGTCAAGGCCACCTTCTTAAATGCTTCCTTCCCCCCTGCCCCATGATCTTCATGTTCCCCTCCCCCCCCCCCACGTCCTTCTCATAAAATGCAGAGTGACCTCCTGGCAAGAAAGAATAAAAAACTATTCCGGTTTTGTAGGTCAGCAATAATGTTATGAACCTTAAACTACACCACAATCATCATCTTGCCTTTAAACCTGAAAGAATGCAAAACTATGTCTCCTATAATTTGAATTAGTGATGGCCTAAGGGCGCCGGTGCCATGGTGTTATTCATAGAACGCTACCATCAGCCTCAAGGGGCCTGAGCATTAGCAGTTCTCACTGCTACACAAGCTGGGTTTGTTGTATGTAAGCTGTTCAGTTACTGTGTCATTGGCACAACACACAAAGGAATGTCCTAAAAAGCTGCAGTGTTCAACATCCACACGCACATGCATGCATCCCCCAGTTTCAGGGAACAAATATTTCTGGATTACTCTCAATGCACAAAGAGCACTTAAGCTTCCCCATGAACCTACATTAGGTACTGCAAAGAGTTCCAAATAAGACTTGATTGTACAAATGAAAGCAAAATCACACCCTCTCCACCTGGTTTAAAACCCCACGGCATTGTAATGGCTTCCTATTTACCTTGGAATAAAAACGAAGCCTCGTGAACTAGGTCAGAAAGCACCTCCGACTCCTGGAGCCGTCCGCTTCCTTTCTCCATGTCCACGGCACTGGCTGTCTATGCATCTTGCTGCCCATCTTCACCCATGCTGTGCTCTCTCCTGAGAACCCCTCTTTCTCCAGCCCCATCCTCTTCTCTTCAGTTTTACAAGCTCCAACTTCTTTTTCAGGTCACAGCTCGAAATTCACTTCTGCAAGGAGGCCTCCCTGACACTGATCCTTAGATTAGATCAAGTCCCCCACTTTATTTTCCCCAGACTTTCTGAACCTTTCTCTGTCACAACACGCACCTTGTCTTACTGTTTATATTTCCAGTAAGTCCCACTGGACCATAAGTTCCATGAGTGTAAGGGCTCTGCTTGTTCGGTTTACTGCTCACTCCTGGCCACTAGCAAGATGCTTGGCACCTAGAGAAAGGGATGTTCTTTGTCTTTAAGAGAAGTTCTCCAAGTGACGTGTAAGGAATGTAAATTCTCCGGTCCCGTCCCAGACTTATGGCTCCTGGGGTGAGAGCCAGCGTCTTCAACAAATCCTCCAGGACTCTGACACACGTGAAGTTGGAGAACTGGGTCACGTGAAGGTGCGCACAACCCAGGAAGCGGGACCCCCACCTGTGCAACCACAAAAGTCCAGACAAGAACCAGCACGTGGGTATGCTTTGCTGATTTCGGATGAGGGACGGGAGGGGGTTTCTCACAGTGAGGAAAGTTTCATAACAAAATTCCCCTGAGAAAGTGGCCAGGGCCCAACAGGCACCTAACTGTGCAGGTGCCTTTTCGGGCTTGGAGTGAGCGCCCAGTAAATGTTGGCTTGAACGCTGGAGAAGAGATTCCGGAGTTAGGGAAGAGAAGCTGGTGTCTGAGTTCCTAGCATCTCTAAGCACTCTGGAGACTCTCAGAGACACCACAGTTCTGTTCTGAAGGTTAAAGGAGTGTCACGAAGCTTGGAGTCGGTAGGGTTGCAACATCTGTGGTTGAACGGATGTACAAAAACACCAACACTCGCCCAACCTGCCCCAGGAGAAACCAGCCAATGAAGATTTATAAATGGCTATAAATAAAAACCCCAGTTAAATCCAAGCAGGAAATGACCTGACAGAACAAGGAAGTCCTGTCTTCAGGAGACTTGATGGAGAGGAGGTGCCTCTTCCGGAAACCCCATGCACCATGTGAGAGGTTCTCTGAGTTTACACTTCATCTCCTATTTGGAGGAGACTGGATAGCTAATCATTCGGAGAGGAAATGATGTTGGAAGTCCTGCAGTCAAATTAGAGAAAGATGTAGAATGTGACCGACGTGACTAATCCCTTTAAACTACCCCCCGAAGAAAAACCAACACATCAGCTCCCTAATTAGAAAGCTCAGTTCACACCGTTGCCCCTGCAGCTCCCAGGATGACTTCCCTGCTGACTCAGAGCTCAGCTGGAACACCGTTTCCCCAGAGTTCTTGACCAACCCCCACCCGTCCGCTGAAGGGACTTTCGTATCTTCTTGTGTCGTGAGTTGTTTCTGAAATAAAGAGTTCACTGATGGTCCCATACAACGAATGACTTGCTTCCACTGAAAGGGTCTGAAAGACGTTGAGACCTGAATGCATCTGTTATCCCCATATGCCTTAGAGTCAAGCTTCTCAGTGGATGACCCAAGTCTTTCCGTGCGTCATTACAGTTCACGAATCAACAAGAAAAGTATGATGTAACTAAGCCTTGAGATGTGGGGTCTCCCTAGATGAAAACGCTATCTGGCTTCCTCTTAAAATGTTAACCCTCCTTCACATCTTTCTCATAATATAAACATAAATTTGGAGCATTTGCCAATATGCGCCAAAACATAAGGGAAAACAAAAATTCAAATGTGAAGAAAAAAATGAAAATTCAGATCTATATATATATATCGTCTCTCCAGAATGTATGAGAAATGCATAAGCAAAAGACTAAAAAGAAATGCCAAAAAACCCTGTGATGCAGACAGCCGTTATCTGTGGGCCCATGAAAGATGTAATTTCTTAATTATTTTCTTGCATTATTATCAGTTTGTAATAATTCATACAATGTGACTGAGGTAAGGGTTGGACACGCAGACCACAGGAATAGAAGAGACAACCCAGAAACAGGTACGAAGAAATGATATACCCCTCAGGTCACTGGGGAAAAGACATTCTATCCATGATGGACTATAATAAATGATGCTGTAATAATGGATTCTCTATAAGAAACAAAGTAGCACTGGATCTAGATCCCAGCACATCCGAAATCAGTACCTCACACCGTACACAGAAGCCTCTGGGCTTGAAGTATCTAATGTGAAAAGCCAACCTTCAAAGTACCAGAAGAAAGTACAAGGAAATCTCATTATGCCCCTGAGATTGGGAAAGACTTTTCAAAGCAGACATAAAACACCTTAACTTTAAAAAGGAAAGAGATTGGTAACTTAATTCTGTTAAACTTAAAATCAATTTTTGAAAAGTCACCATAACATGTAAAAACAAGCTACACATGGGGCGCCTGGGTGGTTCAGTCGGTTGAGCCTCCGACTTCGGCTCAGGTCAGATCTCACGTTCGTGGGTTCGAGCCCCGTGTCAGGCTCTGTGCTGACAGCTAGCTCAGAGCCTGGAGCCTGCTTCCAGTTCTGTGTCTCCTTCTCTCTCTGCCCCTCTCCCTCTCATGCTCTGTCTCTCTCTGTATCAAAAATAAATAAAACATTTAAAAAAATTTTAAAAAAACAAGCTACGCATGTTAAGAAGATATTCAACATATATAACCCCTTCCCCCATAAATCAATAAGGAAGTAGACAATCTTATTAAAAATGAGCAAATGGTGGGGCACCTGGGTGGCTCAGTCAGTTAAGTTTCTGACTTTGGCTCAGGTCATGATCTTACTGTTCCTGAGTTTGAGCCCCGTGTTGGGGTCTGTGCTGACAGCTCAGAGCCTGGAGCCTGCTTCAGATTCTCTCTCTCTCTCTCTCTCTCTCTCTCTCTCTCTCTCTCTCTCTCTCTTTCCCTCCCCTACTCACGCTCTGTCTGTTTCTCTCTCTCAAAAATAAGCATTAATTTTTTTTTTTAATGAGCAAATGGCAGGAACATAGATGGGAGGGTGACAATCTGAAACAAGACTGAGAAGACTTTCATGACAAGGCGGCCCTGTGATTTTAATGAGGCAGGCTTCCATGACCAGAGAAAGTGGACCTGGGGGTGTTTTAGGAACCCACTCCCTAGGCAGATGCCAGCTACGGTCTTCAACAACGACCTCTTCATCAGCAATAAACAGGTAGTTAGAGCTCATCGGCCTCACTTCTGGCTTCATTTCTCAACTGGTTCTGACCCAGGGCAGGAAGAAGGAGGCAGCGGTACTATTTATGAGATTCAAATCCCAACAGGAAGGAAGTTGGGTTTTATTCTGGATGGTTCTGAATAAGAGTGACCTGACCAAAAGCTGCTTTCCTCCGGTTCGCCAAGCTCTCTGGTGGGTCTGCCTGTCACTCGTGAACATTTTATCCTTGCAGCCAGCAGCCCTGGTCTAGTGCAAATATGACATTTATGTCCAAATTGAATGTGCATAAAATGTCATCCTGCCCTCAGCCCGGCACAGAAACTTCCAATTATACCATGTTTTAAGGGACGACGACAAATGTGGGAGAAATTGCCTGGTGGCTTTTGCTAAGATAACAAAATTGCAAAGTTGGGATTAAATCACAGGAGGGGCTTTCTGACTGGGGTGGGGGTGGGGGGTGCCAGTTAATGGATCAAGCAGCCCACGTGTGGCTTCCTCGGAGGAGCTCCGGGAAAGGGGTTGGGGTTCGCCCACATCTTTTGCGCCCTTCATCCCATCTGCACATCACCTCTGCAGAACAGAGAACCGTGACTCTGAGAGCTCTTTATCAAGCTGAGAGCAAGGCCACCGGCGGGAGGGAAGGAACGTTTGTTTTGCGAGGTGTCACATCTGAGCGTTTCTTGGGCGCTTAACCCTGAATGCCTGGGTCTGGGTCCTGACCTGCCACTCAGCAGCTGGACAAGTCTCCTTGGACAAGTTTTCCTGAATCTCATGCCTCAGTTTCTCCATCTGGTACACGTCAACATGAGTCTCATGTGCGTGCCCATGAATTGTGAGGATTAAAAATGATGACCCATAAAAAACACCACTTTTCTGAGCTGCGCTAACAAAACCCCCTGGACCGGGGGCTTCGACAAGAACGTTCACTTGCCTCACTTCTGGAGGCTGAAGTCCAAATCAAGCAGCCAATGGACTCTGTGGCTGGGGAACGTCTGCTTTCTGGTTCAGAGACAGCACCTTCTCGCTGGGTCCGCATGTGCAAGAAGGGTGAGGGAGCTCCCTGGGACCTCTTTAATGAGGGCACGGATCCCATGCACAAGGGCCCCAGCCTCGTGACCTAATTATCCCCCAGAGCCCCCACCTCCAAACACCATTGTGCTGGGGATTATGTCTGAACATACGAGTTTTGTAGGGACACCAGCAGTCAGTCACGGCACATCAAAACAGCGCCTGATATCCGTGTAGCAGGTAATATCTTTTTTTAAAAAAGATTTTAATGTTTATTTTTGAGAGAGACAGATACAGAGAGAAAGGGTGGAGAAGGAGTAGAGAGTGACACACAGAACCAAAAGCGGGCTCAGGCTCCCAGCTGTCGGCACAGAGCCTGACGCGAGGCTTGAACTCAGGAACCAGGAGAACATGACCTCAGCTGAAATCAAGAGTCAGACCCTCAACCGACTGAGCTACGCAGGCGCTGCTAACGGGTAATATCTTTAAAGAAGTTCCACCCAGGGTATACTCTATCACGGCTCCTGACGCCCAGTAGGAGCTCAGCAATTGTGTGCTCCATGGATGTTGAATGGATCATCACTATCTTCTCTGCTTCAGTTTCCATGCTGGTAGAAAAGCGAGAAGTAACATTAATCCCCAAGGTCCTCAGGAAGAGGAAAGAATGTGGCAGATAACAAATACCCGGTGGCTTATAAAATGTTCATAGTGGCACTTTCATCAATAGCCAAATCCTGGAAAGAGCCTAAATGTCCATCACCTGATGAGTGGATCAAGAAGATGTGGTATATACATACAATGGAGTATTACATGGCAATGAGGAAGAATGAAATCTGGCCATTTGTAGCAAGGTGGATGGACCTCGAGGGTGTCATGCTGAGTGAAATAAGTCAGGCAGAGAAGGTCAGTTACCATATGTTTGCACTCATAGGTCTAACAGGAGAAACCTAACAGAGGACCCGAGGGAGGGGAAGGGGGAAAGAGAGCTGGGGAGAGTGAGGGACACAGATCATGACAGACTACTGAATACTGAAAACGAACCATGGACTGAAGGGGGAGGGAGGGAGGGGGTGATGGTCATGGGGGGGGCACTTGTGGGAAGAAGCAATGGGTGTTATATGGAAACCAATTTTACAATAAACTATTATAAAAAAAAAGGAAATGAATGTCCTGTTCTCACCTGTCTCAATCCCACTCCAAATTTTAGTTATGTAAATAATAAAAATAAAAATAAATATAAAATGGACTTTAAAAGCCCCACTCACTGAACAAAATCGTGGAGACTCGTCATTTATTTTAGAGCCTGCCCGATTCACTGTTGAAAACGCAAGTCTGTTTACTTTCCGAAGAGCAGACTTGCATTTTAAACTGTGACACAGAGCTGGTGTCCTCATTTGTTTTTGTTTATTTCTCCCTGGAAAGGGATGATGGGGTCGTTACGCAGAGGAAGTGAATAAACACAAGAGAAGCCGGGCAGGTAGGAGATGCGCTGTATTGAGCAGCATCTCCTTCCTCCCAAACAATGTCTTCCAGGCAATCAGCTGTCCATCTCCATCTCCCTCTCTCTTCTGACTGAGCCCCACAAGCCAGGGACACAAGGTCCCCTGCTCTTCCCTCGTCCCTCCTGGTGACTCCCGGGGTTTGACTGGAGGGGTGGTAATTGTTCTGGCCAGTCCACCTGGCCGGGCTACTTCTGATGGGCGCTGATATTAATCTTTCCACAGGACAGCTCCACTTCCAGAACACTGAATTTGAAGGAAGCCCTCTCTTTCTCCCCCTGCCAGAATTACCAATCTTCTCCATTAGCATTGGACTCGAAAAGCCTTATCTTCTTCATTTCTTACAACATATACAAGGAAGAGGTCTGCTGAGTAACGGCCATTTGTGGGAAAGAGATTCATGGGCAAGTAAGTTTCCTAGGTTGGAAAAGGAAAGTGGGCTTCCTTACTACAGGACGTCTCAGGGCCTCTGGCATGTCACTATTCACATGGGTCTTCAGGAATGGGGACATAAGAGGCACTTCTAAAACTTACTCTACCAGGCACACCTCTTGGTAGAATACGTTTTTGCACAGTGTGCATCGACGGTGTTCCAAGGAACAGGTATATGAATGTATTAGATGCCACTTACTGCTGTGGAACCCCTGCCGCCATACCTCCTGTGGGGCTAGGGACAGGACAGCACACTCCCCACGTGGTCCCTGCATTCATGAAGCCTGAGGTCTAGTAAGGGCATGACTGACAAATCAGCAAGCCCACAAGTGGAGTTCATAACACACACGCATTAAGGATGTATATGTTTTCACTCATAGGTCTAACGGGAGAAACCTAACAGAGGACCATGAGGGAGGGGAAGGGGAAAAAGAGTTGGGGGGAGGGAGGGAGGCAAACCATGAGAGACTCTTGAATACTGAGAACAAACTGAGGGCTGAAGGGGGAGGGGAGAAGGGGAAGGGAAGTGATGATCATGGAGGAGGGCACCTGTTGGGATGAGCACTGGGTGTTATATGGAAACCAACTTGACAATAAACTATAAACAAAATTCTGTAATAAAAATTTTTAAAAATTTTAAAAAAAGGATGCAAATGTGCCACAGTTCAGACTTAGTTTGCAGAGAAGGCAGGACAAGCACAGTTTCCATGGAAAGAAGTACTTGTGATCTGGATGAAAGGTGCTCTGGCTAAGGTGGGAACAGGAAAAGACGGGGGAGTGGAAAGAACAGCACAGAAAAGGGCGAGAAGACAGGAGAATACTGGGCCCGGGTGGCTGTGCCACACGAGGAGGCGCAAGGTATGCACAATGAATAGTCGAGGGCATCCTAGAGAAAGCCTGATGGATAAGTATGACACAGACAATGTGCTTGGCTTCTCTGAACCTCTGTCTCCATAAGACAGAGTTTGTTCTCTACCTCATGGTATTATGGGAAACTGCCAGATAATATACGGAAAGCACTCAACAATGTACCTGACATTTAGAAAGTCCTAGATCGATGCACATTGATTGAGAAAACAGAGGTCCAGAGAGCATGCATGACTTGTCTAAGGTCTCCCAGCTAACCAATGATAGCGTAGGGATTTGACTCCAGATTCAGTGCTCATCCCATGGTGAGCTTTCTGCACTGTGATGATGGTGACAGCGATGACAGTGATGATGGTAAACAGATACTGTGCACGAAGTGCTTGCTCATTGTCCTGAACATGTCACATATATTTATTTAATCTCAGCAACAATCCAGTAAAGTAGCTACAATTATTATATCCACTTAACAGATGAGGAAACGAAGCCCAGCTCGCAGCTGCTCCCCATCCTGAGACGATGGAAATGTCTCACTGAAGAGCGATCCAGGAGCACCCCCTTATTTCCCACTACTGAGCTGCCCTGATGAACTAGGTCCCTTCCCAGCACCACACACCTGCGCTATGGAAGGAGGGGTGCCTGAGTCCTCGGAGGGTCATCAGCCTGACCAGACTCCATTCCTTGCCTCAAGTGCACCCAAATTTGCATATGTAGGCTGGAGATTCAGTCTGCGACATTATGCCTTTGTAACAAGATGCTATTTTCAAGGAAATGGCTGCTAGATTGCATATGTGCTGAGCGGTGGGTGTGTGGTTGACATTTTAACTTTCTAATGGAACTGCTTCACTGATGCATAATTTAAGCCTTCTAGGAATTTTGCTGTTACATGCAAACCAGGGAGTTGGCCTCTAAAAATTCACATATTTGACCTAAATTCCTTGCATCAGCAACAAGAAACATATTGTCCTGGGATAAGTAACGGCACAGAGGAAATGGTCTGGGATTTGGAAGTAGACAGCTGTGGGGTCACATCCTGATTCAGTTTCTTTGGAGAAGGTTTTTTTTTAAGTTTCCAAACTGGGGGTGTTTGCAGCCTGGAGGTGTACACATGCCTCAGGGGGTAATTGGGTAAGATGGTGTCGCTGAGGGATCTAGCACGGAGATTCATGCAGAGTAGGTGCTCAACACAGACTGTGGCTACTGTGGTTGTGGTCATATCATCCTAACCAAGTCAGTTCACTTCAACAACTATGTACCGAGTGACGTGGTGAGTTATGTGCCAGGTACGTACACAAGAGACAAGGGGGAGAAAAGGTGGGTCCCTGCCTCCCTGGGACATAGGAATAAGGTGAGAATAAAACCTCATGAGCTCACTCTCCTGGACCTGTAATTCTCTTCATTGTCTTCAGAATGTCAATTGCCAGTTGACCCCCAGTCAAGAAATATACACTCTACTTCCTCATACGTGGTCTCTCAGTCTCTCTTTCTCTCTCCATCCATCCCACTATTAATGTCTGACTCTAGCCTTGCACCTTCTCTGCCCTGAACTTCTGCATCTAAGAAGCACCGAAGGGTGGAGGCTGGATTGGAGCGGGAGAACCCTGAACAAGGAGGAGGGGCAGGGAGGAGGAGGAGTCCCCCACCGTGCAGGACTTTGATATCCAAACAAAGAAATTTAGATTTTTTCCCCCCTGAAGGCAATTGGGAGTCAGGAGCAGTTCTCACAGAGGGGAGGAAGTGGTTTCTAAAAATGGAACTTAATGAAGGGTGTCTGTGAGGCCTTACGATGATTTATCCGACACTGAACAAAATGATGTTTACCAGATGCGATGATGTAGGTGAGTCAAGCCAGGGTTTGGCTCTCTCGTCTTCGCGCAGGATGATCAGTGAGCTCCTAAGTGGGTCTTTCCCCCTGCCCCGCCTCAATGGCCAACGGCTGGGACACCACAGGCGGAGATTCAAAGCCAGAGCTAGAACAGCGAGACTGGTGCCCTTGTGCCACCATGGACAGAGCTCTCCCTTTGAAGTCAGGATTAAACCTTCAAGACCTATGAGCTGAGTGACTCTAATCAAGTCATTTCATCTTGCTGGGACTCAGTTTTATCACTTGTAAGCAAGAAAACTTCCCCTGGCTGGTGTGATGATCAGATGTCATAACAACTACAGAGTGTTGTGTTTGCAGGAAAAATTCAGCAAGTCACATATGAAACTTGGCTCTGCTTCAGAGCGCAGACTGTGGTTTGTCCATATTTATCTCTGTCTCACCTGTGTTTGGTGTCATTCTACTGAGCAAGATCTGGTTCCCCTTCCTTTCTAGGTATGTGGTAGGAATAGATTTTCTGATCTCCCTGTGGTTGAATGGAGTTCTATAATACTGAGTTATCAGCAGAAATGGGTGTATGTCACTTCTGAGATGAGCTCTTTCTCTCTGGCCCTGACATGGACAACAATGAAGATGTGCCACTGACCTACATACGTGGGCCACTGTGATGACCAGGTCCTTCTGCTGGGCCAGGGTGAATTACTGTAGCCTTACAGCCAAGAGGGCTTTGCTGTTTTGAGCCATTGAGAATTGGGGATTGTTTGTTACTGCAGCATGGCTTATCCTCTCCTGACTGATACAGGAATGCCTGTACCATAACAGCAGATCAGAATGCATTCTTTTTGAATAAATATATACTAAAGGAATTAGGGATAAGAGAAGAAGGAGAAGGGAAAGGAAAGGAAATGTCCAGATGAAGGACAACAAATATATGACAAAGGTCACATGGCTCCCTCTTCAAATTCCGAGAACAGGCAGCAAAAAGTGATCACAATCCTCTTTTCCTCTTTCAATGTAGACTTGGACCCTTTCTCAGGGCTCCAGGCAGCTAAGATCAGCCCTTTGCTATTGGCTCGAAAAAATAACAGGCCAGTTTCCCTCCTGGGAGTACTCCCACCAGCCTGAGTTGGGATAAGTGGCAGGGTGATTGGGTCCTAGGCCTGGGGATAATCAAAAGGGCTTTAGTCCTCCAGGAAGTTGGAGAAGGGAGACAAAGGAAGGATGAGAAGGGTCGGATTAGGTGCCATAGGCTCAGTATTTTAGGCTCTGCAGCCATATGGTCTTTGTTACGACCGCTTAACTTTGCCTTTGTCATGTCAGAGAAGCCACATACAATATATAAATAAATGAACATGGCTGTATTCCAATAAAACTTTATTTACAAAAACAGGAGGCACTCCAGTTTTGGCCTATGAGCCACTGTTAGCTGACCATACCCAGACTGAAAACCAGAAACATCTAAAGCAGTTTGAAATCAAGAACTAGTTGAGTCTGCAATAGCACTTTGGCCCAGGTAGTCGCTGCCCAGAGTGTGAAAATTTTTAAAGATGATAAAGAAGAAGAGAGGAGAAGAACCTGTGGAAACAGAGAGAAAGGAGAGAAGACGGCCAATGAACAAAGACAGAGGTGCTCTGAGCCCACCCCCCAACCTGGTCCTTTCCTAGACCCCTGACTCAGTCTTCCCTTCATAGGTGTCCCTGTCCATGTAGATGCAGAAGGGTTCTGGCTCATGCTGCTGTATTTCTGTAGAAACAGCTCTGGGTTTATGAAAATACTCCACAGATGGGCCTTTTCCTGCCCCCTCCACAGCTGCTCCCACTCTGCTCGTGTGTGTATGACTCAGTCAGCCATTTCAATTACCAAGGCCGCCATTCTCCAGCCCCTCCATCTGCCAGGGCTCTTCCTCGCCAGACCATCAGCTACTACTGCTGAGAGATGATTACTGTGTTGGGAGAAGACAGGCCTCTGTTATTAGTTCAGGGCTGGAGAACCATGGTGAACTCTCCTTGCGATAACCACCATAAACAACTGACCACGTCATTGTGCCTAAGAAGCATGGCGGCTCTGTGATGGAGCACAGGAGGCAGGGGACGCTGGAGGTGCATATTTGATGGGATATTCCTGAAAATACACTCATGTGGGAAGCCACTGCCTGCCCTATAGCTAGGCTATCCTTTTGTTGAGAAAATGCCAGGATCAAAAGGAAGATTCCAGTGAATTACTACAAGAGAAGAAGGTCAGAGCTTTCATTGGAATATAAGGGATTTGTTTGTTTGAGTTTTTTGGTCTTCTGCTGGGCACGATGGCATGAGAAGACATTTGTCCAGAATCTCTAACAGCTCTGTATCATTGTTTCTCATGATTTGTGTCCCTCTCTCTCCCCAACTCTCTTTCCCCCTTCTTCTCCCCATGGTCCTCTATTAGGTTTCTCCTATTAGACCTCTGAGTGAAAAAATATGTTATCTGTCTTTCTCCACCTGACTTATTTTGCTTAGCATGACACCCTTGAGGTCTATCCACTTTGCTACAAATGGCCAGATTTCATTCTTTCTCATTGCCATGTAGTACTCCATTGTGTATATATACCACATCTTCTTGATCCGTTTAACAGGTGATGGACATTTAGGCTCTTTCCAGGATTTGTCTATTGTTGAAAGTGCCGCTATGAACATTGGGGTACATGTGCCCCTATGCATCAGCACTTCTGTATCCCTTGGGTAAATCTCTAGCAGGGCGATTGCTGGGTCATAGGGGAGTTCTATCGATAGTTTTTTGAGGAACCTCCACACTGTTTTCCAGAGTGGCTGCACCACTTTACATTCCCACCAACAGTGTAGGAGGGTGCCTGTCTCTCCACACCCTCGCCAGCATCTATAGTCCCTTGATTTGTTCATTTTAGCCACTCTGACTGGCGTGAGGTGGTATCTCAGTGTGGTTTTGATTTGTATTTCCCTAATGATTAATGATGCTGAACATCATTTCATGTGTCTGTTGGCCATCTGGATGTCCTCTTTGGAGAAGTGTCTATTCATGTCTTCTGCCCATTTCTTCACTGGATTATTTTTTTTTCTGGTGTGGAGTTTTGTGAGTTCCTTATTGATTTTGGATACTAGCCCTTTATCTGATATGTCATTTGCAACTGTCATTTCCCATTCTTTAGGTTGCCTATTAGTTTTCTAGACTGTTTCCTTGGCAGTGCAGAAGCTTTTAATCTTGATGAGGTCCCAATAGTTTATTTTGGTTCTTGATTTCCTTGCCTTTGGGGATATGTCGAGTAGGAAATTGCTGCAGTTGAGGTCAAGGCTGTTTCCTGCTTTCTGCTGGGAGGTTTTTGATTACTGATTCCATCTTCCTACTTGTCACTAATCTGTGCAGACTCTCTATTTTTTCATGCTTCTGATGGGTAGTTGTATGTTTTAAGAAATGTATTAATTCATTTCATCTAGGTTGTCCAGTATTTTGAGGTATAACTGTTCATAGTAAGCCTCTTAAGATCCTTCGTGTTTTTGTGGTATCAGTTTAGTTGTCTCCTCTTTGTTGATAATTTTATTTATTTGAGTCTTTTCTCTTTTTTCTTAGTCTAGCTAAAGGTTTGTCAGTTTTATTTATCTTTTCAAAACACAGCTAAGTTCCACGGCTCTTTTCTATCATTTCTCTAGGTCTATATTTGAATTATTTCTGCTCTGATCATTATTATATCCTTCCTTCTGCCAAACTTCGGGCTAAGTTTGTTCTTTTTTTAGTTCCTTGAGGTCAAATTGGTTTGAGGCTCACTTTTTTCTTAACATAGACATTTATTGCCATAAAATTCCCCTTTGAGCGGCCTTTGCTGCATCACTTAAGTTTCACTGTGTTTATTGTGTTTCCATTCCATTTGTCTCAATATATTTTTATATTTCCTTTTTGGTTCCTCTTTTGAGAAACTTTGGGAGACTTGTTCATGGCCAAACATGTGGTCCTCCTGGAGAATGACCTGTGAGTGCCTGAGAAGAATACCTAAGTCCGTCCCATGATGAGCCACAAAGCCAGAAGCTGAAGTCAACATCAGCCAAGTTAATTGGGCACCAAGCTCAGGTGTTCATTCCCAAGTTGAACAATAGTTGGATCTGAGCTAAATTACCCAGAGGAGAGTCCTGGAGTAACAGACATTGGGGGTACAAATAGGAACAAAGAGCCCTGTGGCTAAAGTGCAGGACTTTCCAGACCCTCCATTCGGGGAACATGAGCCCCACACCGAGGGACAGCTCCGTGTTTCCGACTGGTCAGCTTACACAACAGAAGAAGATGGGCGGCCACACTGGCTTTCTCCCAAGAGTGTCCTGCACAGAACTTTGCTTCCTTTTCTTGCCCTTCCTCGTACTTTAAGACCAGGCTACAGTTAGGTGGAGGGTAAAGTTGGCACTCCAATCATCAAGCCACATGTGGATATCAAACAGAACTTTCCCTCAAGCAAGATGCTGGGCTAACAGCTTCCTCGGTGGAAACCCACAGGACTGAGATCTCCCAAGGCTGGAGGTGGGGGTGCAGGAATGCTGGCTTCACCCTCAGACACAGGTGTCCCCCTTGAACAATGTCCCCTTCTGGACAGCAGTGAGCTCACACCCCTGCCCTCCTTTGAGTGTATCTCAAAGAACGCTGCTGGTCTCTCTCCTCCTCACTCACTCACATCTCCTTAAAAGGTAGAGAGGTGCCATCCAACTGGTCAGACCTGACATTCATCGGATGGATCTTAAAAAAAAAGCAAGCCTGTGTGTATCTTCCTGCTGGTTATTCCTCCATCCACAGAGGCCCAGAGAGCGTCTGGCCTCTGCTTCCTGTTCCCATTCTAATATGCACCACCTGGTGTTAAGGGGCTCAGGGACTCAGTAGTTTCAACCCTGCCTGGACTTAAAATCACCTTTGAGGCCTGGGCCCTGGTCAACTGAAAGCCCGCTGAGTGGGGTCCCAGCACCCATAGCTGGTAAAGGCGCCTCAATGGTCTGATGCTCAGAGCGACTGTCTGGGCAAGTACACTCAGGATCTGCCCACCACGACTCTTCCTATTTCTGCACCTACGTCTGAGTTCACGGACCCCCACATTTCCACGAGCTAGAGGAAGAAGTTCCCATCCTGGCCTCTAGTCCAGTCCAAGCCAAACTTTGCAAACTTGCTTTTGGCAGTATCATGCAATGAGGCGTGGGGTTTCTGCCAATATATTAATAAAGCAGCACTCGCCCATCTGTCCCTGCATCCCTGCGGACCGCTCCATCACCGCCCCCGCCCTGGAGGAGAGCAGCAGCGCGGGAGGCCCTGGGCACCAGGGCTCCCTCACAAACAGCGTGGGACCATTTCAACCCCTTCCAAACCAGACACACCATTTCGGTGTATCTTGACCAGTTTCACAGGTGAGTTTAGGTAGCTTACCACACAAATGCAGAAAATACAGTGATAAAAATAGAGCTTTGGGACCAAGGAATTTGAATGTTGAGGAGAAAGCAAGACAATCTTTAAAAGGAGACTGGAGAAATACAGATCAAAATGGAGCAGGAAACGAACACAACCAGTGAAGAATGCGTCAAGAGCTCAAGCACTGTGTCCATTACTAACGTACGTTTACCATCTAAGAACTAGGGGCGCCTGGGTGGCCCAGTCGGGTAAGCTTCTGACTTCAGCTAAGATCATGTTCTTGCCATTTGTGGGTTCGAGCCCCACGTCAGGCTCTGTGCTGACAGCTCGGACCCTGGAGCCTGCTTCTGACTCTGTGTCTCCCTCTCTCGCTGCCCCTCCCCTGCTCATTCTCTCTCTCTCTGTCTCTCTGTCTCTCTCTCTCTCTCTCTCTCAAAAATAAACATAAAAATGTAAAAAATAAATGAAATAAAATCTAAGAACTAGACACTAGTCCCATTTGACAGACGATACACTGAGTCTCAATAGTGCCCCTGGGGTGCCACGTGGCCTCTCTAACGTGGTTTCGCTCTGAGCTTCCTTTCAGCCAGAGGGGAGAGGATGACACATGATTTTCATGATCAGCATGAGGGAGCATTCCAGCTTCTCAGTAAAAGCAAATATTTTTTCAAGCACTAACTTCAAAAAAGGCATCATTCGGGTAGAGCCAGGGAAGGCTTCACCAATGAGCCATGGGCACGACTCTCGGGTACAAAAGGGAGCCGCCCAAGAGAACAGGCATAGAAGGGATTCGCGGACTTGGAAAAGCAGGCACAAACGCCTGGCCAGCTGGGTGCAGCCACCTGCTGTGGACGCGTGTCTCTGGGGAGTCCATCCCCTTGGGGCGTGCCATGTCACTGATTTAATAACACCGTAAAGCCTCCTCGGGTCGGAAAACCAAAGAAGAGTGAAGAGAACATTTAATTTAAAGGAGTGGAATACAATCTTATCACAGCAGGTGCCACTAATTGGGAACACGCGGTCATTCAGAGAGGCAAAGCGGGGCGTTTGAGGGGCTGATTTATACCGTAAGCAAGACTGGAGGGAGAGCTGATGTATTACGTAAGCGAGACTGGAGGCACCAGTTCAAAGCCGCAGAGGCTAGTAATTGGTTTTCAAATATTCAGGAGCGCACGGTCACATAGCAACAAAGATATGCTAATGTCAGCGCTTAATATATTCATTAAAAGAGGTCCGCGTCTTACCGCTCCTGTCTACACCCTATTAGGCTTTCTACTTTCCACACACTGCTGATGCACACAGGTCTGCCTCACGTGGGCTCTTTCCGTACAAATAACCACCTTGCACCCTCAATTAAAATGACACTCATTGCACGCCCCTGGCTTTAGCTGGGCCTGGGGTAGAGAAGGGCAGCGCACTCTACACACCTGAATCATACGGCCCCATAAAGGATCCCCGCAGGCTCCGGACTCCTTCGAGATTATCACCTAGACAGGAACCTGTGACTGGCTCACGGCTCGTCAGAAACCTCATTACTCCCAGTGCAGACCTGGAGGGTGTGGGCAAAATGGAAATTGTCAGAGTGGTTCAGGCTGATTTTCCCTCTCGCTGCACCTCACACGGAAGTGAAGTGCATAATTCAGAGGGGAGGGAGGACTAACCACGTCTGCATCAGCACCGTGCACGGCAGGAATGTTCAACCGGCCTGACGCCAAGCTCCGCCATTGTGTCTCCCGCGTGACCTACTCCACCTAAATCAAAGTGAGGACGTGGTGTGCATGCGCCGTGAAGCCCAAGCTCTTGAACCTGTGCTCACGCTGTCCCTCCGCCCAGGGCTTCCTCCTTCCTCTTTCCTGCTTCCTGAAATCCTGCCTCTTCTTTAGGATGGAGTGTAACGTCTTCCACCCTGGACTGTCAGAGTAAACATGGACCACAGAGCGGGCCGTGCTGGGGAAGGAGTGCGGGGCCCATTCCTACCCCTCGCTCTTGCCAAACTGACATCCCCCACAGGGTGAATTTCAATGCTTGCTTCTATTTGTCCTGCAGGACTCAACTCAAATATTCATTCAGAAAACCTTTACTGAAATGATGATCAATGATCTTCTAAAAAAGATCAGTCTTACTGGGAATCGAAGAACATGTACTCACACAATGTGCCATCCAATTCACTGCAGGGAAGGTGAAGGAGGCCTTTCTGCAGACTGTTTATCAAGAGGTCACATTCTAAAATGCAATCTTAGGGGGCGCCTGGGTGTGGCTCAGTCGGTTGAGCGTCTGACTTTTGATCTGGGCTCAGGTCATGATCCCAGGGTCATGGGATCGAGCCCTGTATCGGGCTCCATGCTGAGCGTGAAGCCTACTTGGGATTCTCTCTCCCCCTCTGCCCCTCCCTCAGTCATGCACACACACTCTCTCTAAAATAAAATAATAATAATAATAAATGAACTGTACTTTAGCAGGGTTTTCCCAAAAGCCTTTTAACCCAGTGTGCTCACTTCTAAGAATGAATATTAGAAGCAAAGAATCGGAGATGCAATGTTTTATAATCATAATAACAGCTAACTTTTGGATTTAACCGTTGTTGGGCACCTTGCCCTCGTTATATCTAGATTTTGTGATGTTCCCCATCCTGAGAAGCAATCAGGATGACACAGACTAGCACATGTCACCCCCCTTAAAGAGAAACTGACATGCAGCAGGAATGCAGTGTATTTTAGACATTGCTATTATTGTCACTCTTATTTTCTGGAAAACAATGACACGTGTTCTACCATGGAACATAACAGTGAAACTTCTTCCCAGGTGGGATGATGCGCTGTTGGCAAATTTATGGACACCATTAGCCATACGTCTAGATCAAGAAAACCAAATATCTCAGCATCTCAGTAATTCTTCAAAAATCATCTGATGAAATTCAAAGCCGATTCCAAAGATAAAAAATCCAAAATCGATTCCAAGAAAGAAAGCATAGAATCCTCAAGGCCGTCAATGCAACCAAACAAGCGAACAACTTATGAGGTACAAAGTTTGTAAAAGTAGAATCCATTGACTTCTCAACCAATTACTCGTTCATTCTAATGATATTTCCAGGCTGAATTCTTTGCGATCAAGTCCTAGGGGCTGAAACATGATGCAGTCATTTTGGAGGAGGAAGTAAATAGAAAACAGAGCGGATAAATAAACAGGACAACTTCTGACAGTGACAAATGTCTGGAAGAAAGCGGTATAGAGTGCTGAGAAAGAGATCAAAGGACTTACAGCCCCAAGAGTCTCGCCACTGCACATTCTCCCTCTCCCTCCAGGGACCAAAGGGGGTCCACAGAGTTCAGTGTGAAAACCACAGGTCAGTCTACCTATCCCCGTGCATTGTAGCAGAGTAAGACCAAGAAAAAGACCAGTGATGACAGAGGGTCTGCCCGGACAGCAGGTGATCGACGGAGCCGGGCACCCCTGCCAGCCCCACCCTGCATGATTCTCACTGGGTGACAATGCACCAAGGCCCATCAGCAGGATGAGCTCTCTGTCCCCACACTGCCCACAACTCCCTAATGCCCCACCCACACCAATTCCTTCATTCATTTCTTATGTGCCTGCCCATGCAGGCATCTGAATGTGTAAGTGCTGACTTGGCATGGCTCTTTGGCCCCAAGAACCTGAGGGTAAGACCATTTCTCAGGCCCACTTGCTCATGGGAAGAAACCAACCGAGGTGCCGGTGGACTGAGGGTCCGCTGCCTCTAAAGGGCATAGGGAGGCGCATGTCTGCCTTGGCGCCCATCATTCCCGTGGGGGTTGCAGACAATTCTGAGCAAGAGCAATGCTGCCCAACCCCGACTCCATGCAGAGGAATGGGCTGCTAATCTGCCCTCTGTTGGAGTCCTAGGTACACTTTCATTCCTTGTGTTCCCCACAGGAGTTCTTCCTTTTTTTTTTTCTCACTTACCAATAATATATCTTATGTTGAATTTCTAAGAGTTTATGTTAGTGGCTGTAAGTAATTTTGGGGACAAAACCATAGGATGGGAAAAGAATGGATGAAAGAAAAAAGAAGGACCCGGGGGAGGTAAAGAAAGAGTAAGACCCTTGCAGAGTGGTACCCAGCCCAGAGCAGACTCTTAACATCCTGGGCCACTGGGGCTGTGGGCCGTGGATCGCAGGCGCTGCCGGAGTGATGACCCCAGTGCCTTTGGCACCGCACTGAATGCCGTCAAATGCGCAACACTCACTCCCATTCCGATTGCATTTCCATCCTGATTACCATTAGGAGAAAGTCTGGCTTGGATGCTGGCCTGTCTCCACCACTCTGCCACTACCCATCCGTCAAACAACGAAAGACCTGGTGTCAAGTTCACGACCTCGGCAGACAATCGTACATAGCTATAATTTAATGACAGTGTGTTCGTTTCATGGTACATAATCTCAGAGTCACCCTGTATCTGAGACAACAGAAGCCAGGTGTTTACTTACCGGGGTAATGCCAACCTTCCAACCTCACGTTCATTTACATAAGAAATCCAGGTGATACGAAAATGTTAAGTCTGCACCATGCGTACAAATGGTTCTCGGGTACAAAGATGGCACGTGTGGGACCACGAGGGACCACGAGGAACCAGTGCGAGGCCTCTCCAGCTTCCTCCCCATGACCTCACAGAATCAATTTATCATCTAGAAAGTGGCTAATCACTTTGCAGGGGCATTCCAGCAACTGTGTTACTGGGTGCAGGGTGCCTGGAAGATGCCACATTGCTGCCAGAGGGAGGAGGACGTGGGGGTCAGGGAGACAGCAGCCCGAAGGCTGGAGGAACACGAATCTGGTAGAAATATGTTTTACAGATGCCCCATTTCCCTCTTTTGTGTGGGCAAATGGCCTCAGGCCTATCTCACAGAAAACACAGTGGCAAATTAAAGGTGCGTGCCCTGCCGGTCAAAAAATACAATCCTGTAATGAATTAGGGAGAAAATAATTAAAACTAAGAGCTGAAAAGGATTTCTGAGAGCAAGAAGCATGTAAGTGCATTGCTCTACTGCTCTGGCACATATGTTCTGTGTGTTAAACTCAGCATGTTATGGGGGTAATTTACCATGCACGCAAAGTGTGTTTCGCTCTGCTAGGAGCTACAGATGAAGACATGGAAAGGCCTGTCCCCGTCCTCGAGGACCCACTGGGGAGGACAGGCGGCTCCCTTCTTCCTTCCAAATGTCCCTCCCTCTTTCCTCTTCCATCCCTTGAGAATCTACTATGCCCCAAGCCATCGGATGGTGCAAACACCCAATTTAACCTAACCAATATCTTATCAAGTGCCTACACACGCCTAATACGGGTTTAGGTCCTTTAGACATTCCGAAAAAGGTCTACCAAAAAAACTGAGCAAACACGCTAATATCAGAGACCGAAAGACAGAATATTTATTTATTTATAAATACAACAGTACGGCATGGCAGAGAAAGCCTGGAGCCACATGAGACGCATGGTCTGGCACTGCCTCCCGTGCACAGACAAGCTGTGGGTCCCTCTCTCAAGATGCACAGATGGAAAAATTGCAGGGCTGCATGAGCACGAGCCACATGCTGCAGGAGCAAGGATTTCTGCTTCCAAGAGGAGGCAGTCAGCAGGGACGGCTCGGAAGGATGAGGCTTCTCAAAAGCGCTGCTTTTATAAGTTTGCAGTTAAGCAAAGATCTAGCAAACACATTGGGCTTCTAAGTCAGTAGCCTTCCTGACACCCCTTCTTGCACGTTTGTCAGAGGGACCAGGGTCAAAATACTGACTCTCCACCTTACTGGCCCCGCAATGCCAAGAAGTTACTCTACCCATCACATCTCCATCATGTCATCCACAGATCTACAGACCAAGCTAGCACTGCATCCTTCCTTTCTCTTTTGCATGGGAAGAAGGTCCATGATCTACAGGAGGGAAGGGGCTTGGGAGGCAGGGAGGGTGAATGAGGTCCAGTCTTGCAGAGGTGAAGTAGCACGAGCAGAGAGCAGGGTCCAGCAGCACTGTGGAGGTCAGGAGGCAGGGAGGGAACAATGGCCTACAGGGACCTGGGAAGGGGCCACCCCATCGCTGTTACCCAGGGAGGCACAGCCAGAGTCTTAGGACGGGCAGTGGCTGTGGGCATAGCTTCTTCCACAGGGGCTGTAGTGGTGGGGAAAAGGGAGACCAAAGGGGTCGACCTTGACCTTCCAGCGCCCTGGGGACCAGGCTGCTATATTGTAGGAGAATGTGAAGACATGATGTTCCCCCAGCAGGTATGCGGAGCGGAGGTCTGGCTGGGGATCCGACAGCAGGAAGAATGGCCCTCTCAGTTGCTGGTGATGGGTGTTCTAAGAAAATACTGCCATTTTGGACGTAAGACCTTGTAAATCCCCACGCGGCCCTTGACGGGCAGTGTGGCTTTTAAACTGATCCTGGCGTTTACTGTCACCTCTTCACTGCCCTCCTAGAGGTGCCAACACCATTTATCAGTAAACACCCTCTCCGGAGAGCAGACGTTTATCACAGTCTGTTTTCTGGTCTCTACTGCCTGCACTTACTTCTTGACTTCTTGGGCACCGCGGGGCACCCGACTGAGTGGGGAGCATGCACAGGGGCCCTTTCCTGTCCCCTGTGGTGTCTGTCACTGGCCTGGGGGCACAGCAGTCAGCACAGGTGCAGGAAACAGCACACTTCTTTAACCACCAGTGTGCTGTCTTTGATTTTACAAGTTGGGGTGTATTTTCATTACACCTATTCTTTTATTAACTTGAACACATACTCTGGGTCATGTGTTCTCTGCTTATCAAAGCTGGCTGTGCCTGGACCCAGGTCCCAGCCCACAAAGCAGCCTGTGGGTGGTCAAAGCTAACTCACAGAGCAGGGGACACAATCTAGGCTCCTGGCTGTCACATGATTAGACAGCAAAACTCCTTCCTTAACTGAAACCAAAGGTAAAACACTAACACCTAAAAACAGGGAATGCAGGGCGCCTGGGTGGCTCAGCTGGTTAAGCGTGGGACTCTTGGTTTCAGCTCAACTCATGATCTCAAATAGTCCGTGAGTCAGAGCCCCGCATCAGGCTCCATGATGTTACTGTGGAGGCTGCCTAGGATTCTCTCTCCCTCTCTCTCTGTCTCTCCCCTGCTCCTGCTCAGGCTCACTCTCTCTCTCTTCCTCAAAATAAATAAATAAACCTTAAAAATAAAGAATAGGAATGTAGAAAGCGGCAGGATGGAACCTGGTCCCTACGCACTCAACCTCAGCAGCCCCAGGGACCCCTAAAGAACTTTCTGGATCCCCGTGGAATCCAAGGGAAAACCAGTGGACGAAGTCCTAGGCTTTCAGTCCACAGCTGAGAAAATTGCAGCCCAAAGGAGGAGAACATCACATTTCCAGTTAGTGGATAAGATCCCAATGGCAGGTCTGTTTTCCCTCGAAAATCCCTTCATGGATCCAAGCAACATTTCTGGTATCTGCTAGAAAAATGAAAGCAGTCCCATGTTCTAGAAAGGGTACCTCTGGAGTCAGACAGGCTGGGCGTGAGTCCCGACTCCACCCCTGCTAACAGCGGGGCCTGCCCAGTCCATCAGCTTCTCTCGGGCTCAGTTTCCTCATCTGTAACAATACCTACCACGGAGAGCTGCTGTGAGCCCACGTGGCACAACGCCAGGTATCCAGCAAGCACTTAATAAATGTTCGCTCTCAGAATCGCCACCACCATTACCTGCCAGAATAGAAGAGGTCACCTTCCTTCCCTTGCTTCACAGACTTACTCTGGATCAGAAGTATGGGGGGGTGGAAACAACATGCATTCAGCCAGCGCGCAGATTTGCAAGGAAATTTCTGTTGGGCCTAGAGAACAAACGAGTTCACCTTCGGTCTTGGGTTCCAGGTCAGGGTGGGTCAGTGAAAACCCAAGGGAGCTCACCCTTATGGCTCTCGGTGCGTAATTCTGGGGGAAGAACGGGACATTTACTCATGCAGTTCAGTCATTCAACTAGTACTTACTAAGCATCTACTGGACGCCAAGACCTGCTTCTGAGCGCTGGGGACAGAGCAGTGAAAATGCAGACGGGAGTCCCCCTGCCCCACCCCCGCCCCGTGGAGCCAGCCTTCCTTCCGGTGTGTATGTGAAGCGGACACAGCGAGATCATTACGTTCTGTGCATTTTGTGTTGTAAGGGAAACACGTGTCACAGCAGAGAAGCAAGAAAGAGGCTAGTGGATTCGGGACAGCCAGGGCGGTCAGAGAAAGACTCAGACAGGAGGTCAGAGTGACAAGGATGGCAAGGAAGGGAAGGGGTGTGCGTGCAGGTGTCCAGGGAGACGACTCCAGGACAGCGGTGGGGTGGGGGGTGGGGGCGGCCCCTGGCTGGTGGAAGAACTCAGGGAGGCAGCCACGTGACTTGCCCAAACCTGATGAACGAGAGGCCACAGCCTCCAGTTTAATGACGCTCACTAGGGCCAGGAAGAAGGCCCCATTAAAAAGGATCACGTCCGCATGCAGTGATTGCGTCTCTTTGGGACGTGAGCTCAGCGCTGCCCTGCTGGGCCGCTGAGCGTCTGCCAGCTTTGTGTGCAGCCCTTCCCGCCATGGCCAGGCCCACCGCCCCCACCAGCAGTTCTCGTGCCCACACACAGTTCAGAGAGTGCGCAGGCCATTTGTCACATTTAAGTTTTCCAGAAGGAACGTCTGGTATAATAAGGTACATCTCCCCAGCAAACGGTCGTTTCCGCAGGGCTTCCCCCCATGGCTCTCAGTTGCTTTGGCCTTCACAAAGCAGGGAAGGGAGGGAGCTATTGCTCCATTTTATGGATGAGGAAACTGAGGCTTTCCAAGAACACCATCCAAGAAGGGGAGGACGTTTCTGTGCTTTCCTTTTTTTTTTTTTTTTGTCCAGTAAACACCCACCACATTCTTCTCTCCATTTCTCTTACAACATCCCTTTCCTGGAGGTTGGGGCTCCTCGCTGACTCTTCTTCCTGTCTGTGAGGCTCACCCGCGTCCCAGCGCACGGAAGTTGGGGGTAGAGAGAGCACGGGCTTTGCTGTTAGGTCTGGGACTCTCGCGAAGGCTGGCTTCTCCCGGCTCACGAGAATTGCCACATGTCCAGCAATTCTGCAAGCTGCCTGACATCCTGTTGTCAGTCTGAACTCAGCCGCGTCTTCGTCCGGCCGGCCTGCTATAGCACAGTACGACAGCTGAGTGGCGTAGAAACCCTAGAAACTTCTTTTTCACGGTCCCGGGGGCCAGACGTTCAAGCCGCAGAGAGATCTGGTGTCTGGTGAGCACCAGCTTTCTGGCTCCTAGATAAATGTCTGTATACGTGTCCTCACATAGACAGGGAGAGACCTTGTCATGGTCTGATCACCTCCCAAAGCCTTCTCTCCCGCCGCCGTCTCATTAGGCTTAGGCTTCCACGGACGATTTGGAGGAAGACACAAACGTTCAGTCCACAGCAAGCCACGACCTCACGGAGATCAGCTAACGCTGCAACTCAGGGCTCGCTCCGTTTCCCCTTGGAAAGCAGGTTGGCAAGCTTTTACTGCGACGTTATTGCTTCTCATCACGATGCCGCCTCCCATCAGCTATGTAGCTTTGCATAAATTATTCAGCCCATAGCCCTCGGTTTCTCCAACTCTAAACTGGGGAAGGTAACATCCATCCTGCAAGTCGGTTCCAAGGATTAATCAAGATATACTAAGGGGGCAACTGGGTGGCTCAGTTGGTCAAACGTCTGACTTCAGCTCAGGTCATGATCTCTCGATCTGTGAGTCTAAGCCCCGCATAGGGCTCTGTGCTGACAGCTCAGAGCCTGGAGCCTGCTTCGGAGCCTGTGTCTCCCCCTCTCTCTGCCCGTTCCCCGCTCATGCGCTGTCTCTCTCTGTCTCGAAAATAAATAAACATTTAATGATAGATATCATATGTTTGCATTCATAGGCCTAAAAGGGGAGACCTGGCAGGGGACCATGGGGAGAGGAAGGGAGAAAGAGAGTGAGGGAGAGTGAGGGACACAGATCAAGGGAGACTATTGAATACTGAAAATGAACCATGGACTGAAGGGGGAGAGGGAGGGAGGAGGTGATGGGCATGGTGGGGGGCACTTGGGGGGAGAAGCACTGGGTGTTATATGGAAACCAATTTGACAATAAACTATTTTTTAAAAAAGAAAAAGTATAATGGGAAAAGAGCCATGCACTGCAGGTGACCTGTAAAGGTGGTGTTACTAATTTTATCAGGCATTGAAGAAGTGTGGGCTGAATTCCATAACGCCCCACATGCCAAGGATACTCCTAATTACAGAAAAACGCATGAGGGGCAGTCAGAGAAATGGGCACATGATGGTGTCTGTTGGGTCAGAAGGTGGGGGGGGCAGAGTCCCCCGAAGACCAGCGGCAGGTCTGAGGTAAGTCTTCGCTCTTCCACATGACCTTGGGCAAACCCCCGCCCTTCTGGATCGATTGCAGGCTCGGTCATTCACCCACGGGATTGTCTGGCACACGGGGGCCGGGGCCCTGGGCCCAGCTGCACCCTCCCTGCACCCTGCGTTTGCACAGCATGGCCTCCGTCTCCCCAGTCCGCTCTCTGCACAGACCAGTGCCCACCCTCTGTAGGTCAGAAGCAGCCTGGGCCACTTGCACAACCCCAACTCTGTCCCCCGAAGAGGAGCAAACCCATGGCACTGACACATAACATCTGGGAGATCCGTCATCTCGAGAGCACAGGCCAAAATTACAAGCGACATTAACAAAGTAAAGTTTGTGAAAAGGATCCTGGACAAGACGGCCTCGCCTCTTGGCCCCTCTTGCTAAGGGAGTTTCCGTGGTGATGGAGACTGAAGACGCTCCTGTGAGTATTTTCCACCTGTGTGTCCCGGCTGGACCAGGATATCGCCTGACTCCCAGGACGCGGGGGACATGAGTAGTCTGTATTGTTTTAAAGGACCCCCATGGCTGACAGGGACTACTCAGGATGTACGGAAGAGAGCAGGGGCGCACATCGGTGTCGGCTTATTACCTGTCCTCTCTTACCTGCACGTCTGTGAAGCCACAGAGTGACTCTCGCTCCCCCTCACAAGTGCAGGAACAGCGTTTTTTTCCATATTGCATGGTGGCCCTTGACACTGAATGGATGACCTTGTGAGCATCAGATGCTGGAAAGGGGCATGGCCACACACAAGCAGATAAATGGGCCACCCTGTACTGTAGGATCCAAAACGCACGGCCAGCTGTGGGCATGGCCGGCAGTGCTCAGGAAGATAGAGGAGGTGATGCCTGGCCTATAGGGTCCGGGAGGGCAAGACTTTCTCCATTCCTGTACCTTAGAAAGTAAGACGGTACCTTGTACATACTACAGGTCCCATTGGCACCTGTTTAATGAATGGATAGTTGGGGGGCAGGGAACGTAAGCAGAAATTCTCCCAGTGAACAAAGGGAGATGGTGGTCCAGGCAGGAGAAAAAGCATGTGCAAAGGCCCGGAGAGATGGAAACAGCAAGATGAATGACAGGTGTCACTAATGGGTAGGTCTGGCTGGAACAAAAATAGAGCAGGATGGCAGCAGACGTTGGCGTCAGCGGAGGCGGCTGGTGCAGCGGCGGAAGCCAGGTCTCGGAGAGACAGGCAGTCTACGGGGTTTGGGGTGCCAGGGCTGGGTTCTGCGCAGAGACATGGGGACCTCAGATCTGCTCTCTGCCCTGTGCTGTGGACTTGAGGATTGTCCTGCCCACCCAGTCACCAGGGGGATGGTGTTTGGAGCTGAGGCCGTTGGGTGGTAATAGGTCATCAGGGTGGAGCCCTCAGGATGGAATGAGTGCCCTTTAAGAAGAAACAAGAGAGAGAGTGTGCTCTGTCCCCCTCGCCCCGTATGAGGACCCAGCAAGAAGACTGACACTTGCTCCCAGGAAAAAGAGTCTCGCCAGAACCTTCCCATGCCAGTGCCTGACCACGACTTCCAGCCTCGGAACTGCGAGAAATACATTCTGTTGTACAAGCCACCTCGTCTCTCATAATCTGTGATGGCAGCCTGGCGAAGCTGCACCAGGAGGGCACAGCGATGGGTAACTGTGGCTGAATGGAGCAATGCCGAAATGCAGGCTGGGAGGCTGTAGCACTCCTCAAGGCCAAGCGTGATCATTTCTATGGAAATAAGGCTGTTCAGCAACTGGTGACTGTACAGGGCTTTTATCCTTCGCCAAAGTTCCTGGTGAGGTGGGGGCGGGGGTTGCTGCCAGTCTCTGTCCCCCCCAAACTCCTTCCTGCCCCGCTGTTTCAACCAGAGGAGCTCCATGTAAGTCCCTCACACAGTTTCACTTTGCTCAAAGTCTCAACACTTGAAAATGTATCTGCTTCTACTTTAAGCAGTTCTTTCTTGGCTCGGAGTGATGCACAAAGATCTGTGTCTTGACTCAGTCCGTTGCTACTCAGGAAAGGTTCTAGAAATACACATTTGCTACAAGGATGGTTTAAAATGGGGCACCCAGCACATGTACCCCAATGTTCACAGCAGCACTTTCAACAGTAGGCAAATCATGGAAAGAGCCTAAATGTCCATCAACTGACAAATAGATCAAGATGTGGTATATACACACAATGGAGTACTACATGGCAATGAGAAAGAATGAAATATGGCCATTTGTGGCAACATGGATGGACCTCGAGGGTGTCATGCTAAGTGAAATAAGTCAGGCAGAAAAGGAGAGATACCATATGTTTTCACTCATAGGTCTAACAGGACAAACCTAACAGAGGACCATGGGGGAGGCAAAGGGGAAAAAGCAGTTATGGAGAGGGAGGGAGGCAAACCATGAGAGACTCTTAAATACTGAGAACAAACTAAGGGTTGATGGGGGAGGGGGAGAGGGTTTGAAAAGGGGTGATGGGCATGGAGGAGGGCACTTGTTGGGATGAGCACTGGGTGTTGTATGGAAACCAACTTGACAATAAACTACACGAGAAAAAATAAAATAAAATACAAAAAATTAAAAAAATAAAATGGGGCGCCCGGGTGGCTCAGTTGGTTAAGCGTCTGACTTGGTTTTAAGTCAGACTCCAGGGTTGTGGGAAGGAGCCCCACATCGGGCTCCATACGGAGCCTGGAGCCTACTTGAGATTCTCTCTCTCCCTCTGCCCCTTCCCCCAGTTTGTGCATGCTCTCTCTTTCAAAATAAAAAGAAATAAAATGAAGTAATGTACAGTAAAGTAAAATAATTGTAGGTCGTCTGTCCTCATCCCGTCCTGCCTGGGATCCACGCCCACAGTGGCTGCAGCAGTAAAATTGACAGAGAGCCACCTGAGCCGTTTTAAACGCGACACTTTAACAGCTGGTCTAGTAAATACAGGCAATCAGGTGAGAGGAAATGGGTTTTGAAAATAGAATGAGGGCACAGGTGGGCAGTCCAAGTGGCGGAGGCCAACCCGAGTGAGCAGGTGCTAAGAACATCAACAACAACTGAGACCTGGGACCGTGGCCGCCCCTTGGCCCCTTGCCCGCGCCCCATTGGGCACCTGCGTGGTAGGACCCCCTCTGGCCCTCACAGCCGCCATAAGGAGTAGTTATCTTCTTGTCCCATTTTACAAGTAAGGCCACTGAGACATGGAGAAGAGCGTCAATTTGCTCTCCAGGGCTCTGAATTCCCCTGCTGGGGACACCACAACGTGACCTGGAAGGCTTCAGCCACAGAAGGTCCTTCCTCACAGTTCTGGAGACGGGAAGTCTGAGATGCCGACGTGGTCGGCTCTGGGGACGCCCTCCTCTTGGTTTGCAGACAGGGTCTCCTCACCACGTCCTCACACGTCAGAGAGACCTCTTCACTATCCAAGGTCACGGTCTGTTCTGTACAGGGACCCACCCTAGTGACCTCAGGTCACCTAAGACACCTGAAGGCTGTCTCCACATACAGTCACCTTGGGGGATGCACAAATTAGGGGGGCAGGGAGCACACAATTCCACTGCAGCCTCGAAGCCTGCAAGATCACGGCTGCCACAAAAACCCGGGAGGTCAGACTCGGAGCCCTCGTGGGGCCCGCACCCCATCTCTGCCCCGCCCTCCTCTCTCCTGCCCACCTCTCCAAGGCTCCCACTAATGCACCACCCGCACCCCCCTCCGGAGGGGTGGTCTCTCATTCCCTTGCCCTTTGCCCTGTGTGTCTTAAGCCCTAGAGACAAACACACTGCTCTTGCCAACCCCTCGGATCATTCTGGGCTCGGGAGCGCCCATCATTCATTCCTCGGAGGCAAAACTGCAAAGCATCAGTGCCCGGCCTTCGCCTCGCCAGTTCTGGGCCGCGTCAGCGAAACTGAGAAAGGGGCACCATGAGGCTTTCCAAGGCTGCCGTAAATCCACCCTCCTTGTAAACGAGATGAAAAGCTGACATGTAATTAATACAAAGCGGTGGCGGCCTCAGGAGGCCAGGAAGCAATTCCACACTGCGTTCCCTCCCAGCAGGGGCCAGAGAGGCAGCCAAACAGAGGCCCTGGCAGGAGGGTCTCGTGCAGGGGGCCAGGGCCTTCTCACAGCAGCTGTGGGGTTTGGGCTGACCCCAGACAGCCCAAGGCTCCATCCTATCTCCTCCATTTACTAGTGGTGTGACTCAGTTACCCCATCTGTATGATGGGGACAACAGTATTAGGATGATAGTAGGAAACCAAAGAGGCCGTTAGGAGGACCAGGGGAGATAAGGATACTCATCAATACATGTTAGTGGTCATTTCTCTGCAGGAACGGAAAGCCTCAGGGCACGTTGGGCGGGATGGTCTTGAGTTTGAATCGCAATTCGATTGATTCTGGCAGGCAATGAGCTCCTTTGAGCCCTGCTCTCCCTCCCCCTCTGACAAAGGGAGCCCCCGGCCCTCACCTTGCAGGACGTCAGGACTACTGCAGCATCTGACAGGAAGCACTGGTGGCGGACTCTGACCACTTGACAGGCACACCTGGAACCAGGTACCCAGCCCCCTCTGCAGCTCTCTGTTTCCTCGTCTCCTCCCTCGCTCTCCATTCCCAGAAGCAGGTGGGTCCCACCTCCTGCCCCTTCCCCACTGCTTCAGGAATGGGCACGTGACCCGAGCCGGGTCAATCCCGCCATGACCTTGGTCCTCCTCCGCCCGGGCCGTTCCACTAACAGAAGTCGGAGCAACCTGTGGTCAGCATGAGCCGACGCTGAAAACGAAACTAATATGTGGGGAAAGCAAGACTTAGAGGTCAAAGCCAGTGGGAATTCTAGACTTCTCAACTAGAAAACCAAGAAATTTTGTTGCTCACTGAAGCAAGGTTAAGTTTCTGCATAAATCCTGAGTCCTACAGTACTCAGCACTGACCAGCGGACTGAAGGGCACGTCGCTCCTTTTCGCTCAGAGTTGAAGAGGCTCGGCCCACCAATCACCCATCTACGATCACGTGTTACCATATCCTTCGCACATATCCTCTCACAGTGAACAATGGTTTCACGTACGGAAAACACACCTTCCCTCCGCTCCCTCTCCGTGGATTCTCGAAACAGTCCTAGCAGTGAGTCAGGGCATTGTTATCGCCATTAATGGGCCATAGTTCAAGACATGACTCCAAACTCCAGCCGCCGTGCACAGCCTCTTGCTCACCGCGGAAACACAGAGCCGTCAGCACCCGAACCCGCGGACAGCTCCCTCATTCACCCTGTGTGGTCACGTAATCACGGGTGCGTGACGTTCACCTGCGACTCGGAGCACGTAAACCCGGCATGGAAACCTGGGGCCTTCGGAGGGGCCGCTCCAACACAACACGCATCACACGTCCAGGCGTCCGTGTGACTCTTCGGTCCCCTGAAAGGAGGACCCGGAAAGGCGAAAGCTCAGACGCACCCACCTAAGCATCATTCTCACTGGCAAAATAATGAGAAACAGCCCTCCATCGCCAGTGTGTGAGGACACAGGCCAGATGTCTTAGTGAACATGTCCGTGGTGGAACGTTATGTGATGTTATGTAATTTCTAAAAATGCCTGACAAAGGATTTGCAATAATAAAGTGATCATGCTCTTAATGGACTATTCATTTGAGAAAGAAGACTACAAAACCATCATGCATTAATTTTTGTATCAATGACGTATACAGGAATATTCACATGAGGAGAGAAATACAAAGAGAATTACACGCCAGCATGTAGTCTAAGGAAGGTGGGATTCCGAACCTCTGTCGCCTTCATGCATCTTTTATTTTGACTATTTTGCGATAAACATATGCTCCTTTTCTGATTAGAAATTTACTTTTTAAAAAGTTCCTTCCGGCGTTATCACAGGAGGGGGTTTATTTCCCACAAACAACTGAAGTGTCGGGATCCCTGCCTGGAGACATGGAGAACTCGTGACTCGGGCTCTGGCGTGTACCGAACAGGCAGGCTTGTCCCCGTGGAGACGTCCAGGTGTGTGGCGTTGGCCAGGCAGGACGACTGGTGTCCCTTGTCCATCACCCTCGTTCGGAGGGATCCGAGCATGCAGAGCAATGGAGATAATGGATGATAGCAGGTGAGCTAGACAAGCTAGCCAGACCTTCCATGGGGCGTCACTTAGGATGCCCAACGGAGGTGCAGAATGAAACAGTCAGTAGGTTTCCTACAACAGCCTGTTCTGTCCCCTCCAACAAAATCCTGCTCAGGGAACCTTGAACAAATGCCTCCAACACATCTGCAACCATGTGCGACTCCCAGAGACGAAGAGCCAAGAGATGGCGCCCTGCCTTCAAGGAGCCGCTATTCCTTGGTACGGCTGGGCAAGCGAGCCAATGATCCGGATTCCGGCTCACTGTGGGAAAGGCTGTGCCGGCTGGGTCAAGCACAGAGCAGGTGGAGACGGTGAAGGGCACGCAGCTGGCCTGGGCGTTAGGGAAGGCTCCTGCCCCCAGTGACCACTCAGCTGGATGAAACAGGATTTTGGTGGAGGAAGCTGGGGGTGAGATGGGACTTTCAGGAAGAGGAAATACCCCTGCAGAGGCACAGGGTCAGGAACCACCAGCAGGTAGCATTTCAAGGATGCCAATTTGAAGCAGAGACGATAGCCAGGGTGGGGATGGAGAGAAAGTTCTAGAATATGGATAATGGCAGGCCTTGGGTGCTGCATTCGGAACCTGGCATTTAGCATTTCCACAGTGGGCGATGATCCTGAGACCTTCTTCTACCAACACTATGGGTGATATTTTTTAAAAGCTCAAGTCCCCCCTATTTGGCCATCTCTTACAACATTTCACACGCTTCCTTGAGAACCACAAACCCTTCTCTTCAAAATCTATTCCCAACCCTGATTCATCACGTAGAAGAACAGAATTAAAACGAAAGAAAGCAGGTGCTACGGCGCCTGGGTGGCTCAGTCAGTTAAGTGTCCGACTTACCCTTAGTTTCAGCTCGGGTCATGATCTCACACTTCGTGGGTTCAAGCCCCATGTCAGGCTCCCAGCTGAGAGCACAGAGCCTGCTTGGGATTCTTTCTCTCTCTCTGCCCTCCCCTGTTCATACACACTCTCTCTCTGTCTCTCAAAATACATAAATAAACTTTAAAATGTATAATTTTGAAAAAGTAACCAGATCCAGGGCACCTGGGTGGCTCAGTTGGTTAAGCCTCCAACTTCAGCTCAGGTCATGATCTCACATTCGTGGGTTCAAGCCCCACATCAGGCTCTGTGCTGATAGCTCAGAGCCTGGAGCCTGCTTCCGATTCTGTGTCTCCCTCTCTCTCTGCCTCTCCCCCTCTCATGCTCTGTCTCTCTCTGTATCAAAAATAAATAAAAAATTTAAAAAAGTAACCAGATCTTTCCAGATTTCACAAGAGCCTGTACCCCACAAACTATCCATCAGGGTATGTACTCTACAAAATACTCCAAAGAGTATCCGAGCCCCCGAAAACGTCCCTCCCGTGCCTGCACCGGGCGGAGGCTTCCTGCCAGCAGGCGGCTCCAGGAGGCCGTCACGGGGACCCTGCGCATGCACTCACCACAGGTTGACCAGGAAAGGGTGCTCCAGGCCCTGCATGATCTGCAGCTCCCGGAAGACGTTGCGGACTTCATCTCTCTCGATGCATTTCTGCTTGTTCATGTACTTCATCGCGTACATTTTCTTCGTGTCTCGCTTCTGCACGATGCATACCTGAGCAACGGCCAAAGGGGAGAAGGTTCAGGCCCACATGTACCAAGATGGGATAAAGAAAAACAAAGCCTGGCTCTCCCTGCGCTCCTCCGTCTGGGCTCGAGTCTGCGTCCTGGAAGCTTGCTGGCAGAGCGGGTCTGGCTGCGCCACGACCTCTCCACACCCGTAGGATGGAGGACTTGGACCAGAAGCACCTGTTGATCAGGTACTTACACTGAGCATGAGCTGTGTGCTAAGCGCTGGAAAAGGAGCTGCAGATACAGGAGACAGAAGGTGCAGCCCCGCCTTCAGAGAGCACACAGACCAGGAGGAAAGCAAACGCATCAGTGTCTGCAGCCCCTAAATACGTGGTGTCCCTGCCCACCCGCACCCCAGGCCCTCCCACCTCCACGCACACCTCCGCCTGCCAGCCTTGCTTTTCCCGGCTCGAGCATGCTCTCCGCCAGCAGCGCCCCCTCTGTGGCCCAGGCAGCAGACTTGCAATGCCGGAGAGTCAAGGCCTGCAGGAGCAGCGTCTCCACCCCAGGCCCCTTGAACGGCCCCTGGGGTAAGTCTGAGGCTCCCAGAGGTGGAAGGAGAGCTGGCCCATGGGGCACCTGGCTTAATGGAACATCCTTCACGGGCAGTTCCCTGACTCGCTTCCCAACCCACCTCCCCCGGGCTGCAGTCACCTCTCCAGTGCCATGGACTCAAGAGCCTCGGAGCCAGCTCCCGGGGGCCCCCAATCTAAGGTGGGTGGGCCCGGGGGGAGCAATGGAGGAGCGTGACACAGCGACAGCAGCTCCCGTGTGCCGAGTGCTTTACCGCGGGCCGGACGCTGAGCAAATACTCTTTCTGATAATCCGCTCACGGGCCTTGCCAGGAAAGCCCCCACTTCCCTCGGGCGTGATAAAGAGCCCTGAGTGCACGGATTAGTCCACCCAGTGTCCAGCAGGCCCCTACGTGTCAGGACGGACACTTAGAGCAGTCAGTCCAACTTTGGAGTGACCCTTACCGGGGCAGCAGGGGCCAGTGCGAGAACAGGCCATCAGGGAGGGCTCCCTGGAGGAGTCAGTGCCAGAGGGGGAGCACAAAAGGATGGAACAATGGAAAAGGAAGAGGCTTTCAGGGGAACAGGGGGATACAGGAGGGCTTGAATGTGGGGGGACACTATTCGCCTCATACACGTAGCTACCGTTATGATCCTCATTTTCAGATAAAGGAAGGGAGGCGGAGGAAGGCTGTAGACCCTCCTCACGGCTCGGAACTCAAACCTGGACTCTGCCTCCCCAGAGGGCATCTGCCACTGACATGCATCCTCCCCGAGAACAGGGCACTCGAGACAGAAGGCTGGGGATAGGATCGCAGCCCGGGCTCCCAGCTCCGGAGCCTGAGGGGCTCTGCGGCAGGCCATCTTGCTCCTGTCCTGGAAACCAGACTCCTTTTAGCTCTCATGTGCCGTTAATCTGTCTGAGCAGATACAAGACAAGGAGGAAAGCCTGAATGCAACTCAGGCTTTGGTTCTGCCTCTCTGAGCCCCAGTCTCTGCCTCTGTAGGAACTGAGTTCGCCAAGCCCACCCTGGACCATCAGAGGAAGGAAACTACAAGTGATTCAATGAGACTAAGGAAATAGGAGTGCCCGGCATACTAGACGGTGATAAACGTCCTGAATCTTAAAGTCTTAAACGGTACATTTCATGCGCCCTCCAACAGGATGATTTCCGGGCGGTAGAGTCGGTGGCATGAGGTTGAAGGTCCATGGAAGAAGCTCCTTTCCGGTGAACTTGAAACTATAAAACACTGGGAGGCAAAGGTGTGCCATACAAACGCGCCATGGGGCCCCAGGCTTTGCGGGCATCCTAGCAGAGAACTTCCAGAGAACTTCCAGAACCCAGGACCATCCCCGAGCCCCCCACGTGCAGGCAGACACGCAGCAGATGGGGGTCTCATCACACACTTCTCTTGTGATTTCTCGGAAGAGATTTCGGCAGACGCTGCAGGAGCCCCCAAGGCCAGTCCATCCGTGGAGGAAGCTTAAGTTTGTGAGTAGCTAGAGTCGTGCCAGGGCCTGTTCCGTGGCCAGGCGGATCAAGACCTCCACGAGCTTCCTCAGTGACAGGGGCAAAGGTGGCAAGAGATGGCTGTCACCTCCTGGGCAGGGGGCACATGCCTCTCACCACTGCTCAGGGACAGAGACAGGAGTGGGCAAAGTGCAATTAGAACGCCAGGCTTCAAAGAGAACTGGGGATTTCAACGGAGCTCGCAAAGGTGACTCTCCAGCTCAAGACAAAGAGGGACGGTCGGCACAGGAGTTTGGGGCAGCTTGGAAGCTCGTTTTCGCAAGCAAACGAAGGGGTATCCAGGGACGAGGCCCTACCAGGTCAGCACTGAGGAAGGTGTACGGCTCAGTGGGCCTTGACTCCCTCCTGGGTAAACTGAGGGCTTGGGTCTATCTTCTAAGACATCTCAGAAGCGCTCTTTGGGAGCTCAGGAGGCGGGACTCAGGACCAGGAGGGCTAGACTCAGCTCCCAGCCCTCAGGCTGCCCAGGAGTGGGCCCACCCACCTATCTCTGGCCTCACTCCCTCACCGGCCAATCGAGGCTGGTCACAACAACTGGATCAACCTGACCCTGACATCGAGGTCGAAACGAGAGGCCTTAGGCAAGTCTCATGACCCGGTAGAGATGCACATCTGCGGGGAAGTCACAGACATGTAGGAAGTCTAGGCTCTGGGGACACGCGGACCAGGGCTTATATTCCAGCTCTTTGCTGTGTGACCTTAGGTAAGTCACGCACCCTCTCTGAGCCTCAGTCTGCTCATCAGTAAAATAGGAGTGATCTTCCTCCAGGAGCTGTTGTGAGGACATGGCGTGGCATGGTCCCGCACGTCACCAGGTGCTGAACGAGACTAGTGTTCTTGACTTCTTATGGCGTTGTAACATGTCACGTGTACCTCCTGGGACAGAGGCGCTCCACAAGTGACAGTTATTATGATTACCAGGTCTTCGTGGTAGCCGCCAGAGTATTCACCCGAAAGAAGGACAGGGGTGCCATGGGGAGGTCCGGGCTGGTCAGGGCAGCGTTTCCTACTCTCGCTGTGCAGGCTGAGCAGAGCCCTTCCTGCTGCAGAGCCAGTGAAGTGGGGACACTTGGGGACAGCCCTCGGGCTTTCCCTCAGGCAGGTGAGGAGGCACAGGGAATGGAATCCACAACACCAAAGAGAAAGTGAAGATCCGGCTTAGTTACTGGTGGAGCGGCCATTCTCAACAAGAGATGTCCACGTCCTCACTTCAGAGCCTGGGAGGGTGACCTTATATGGACTAAAGGGCCTTTGCAGAGATAATCAATCTCCCTGGATTGGGGTGGGCTCTCAATCCAGCCAGTGTCTTTATAGTAAGAGAAAGGAAGGGAGACAACACGAGAGGGTGATGTGACCGCGTGAGCAGAGCTTAGGGAGATGACAGGTGTCCAAGCCAAGAGACGCGGAGCTTTGCTGGGTCTCCGGTAGGACAGAGGCACACGACGGACCCTCGCTTGAGCCCTCAGAACAGTGAGATGGACTTTTGTTCTCAGCTACGCAGCCCGTCCTTCTTTGTTATGGCCACCAAAGGACCCGAAACCGTCTGTGCGTGTCCCTCACGGCCACCAACTCCGCCAACACCTCTGTGACCCTCCCTCTCCTGTCCGTGGGCATCAGGACTGACCCCACCAGGTCTCCAGTCCGCTCCCCATGGAGCCCAGCAGGGCGTGTGGTCCACACGGGTGCCCAGCCCAGCAGACATGGGCTGGTGGGCAAGGGACAGACTGATGCCTGGAATCCAACAATGAGCCCTGGAGAAAGAGGAGGTGCTGAGGGCACCCAGCTCCCCGAGTCTGTGCTTCCCAGAACCCCACGTTCCAGCCCAACCCCGTGGCCTGCGTCCTCTCCACGAGTCCCCGCGTCCAGAGCGGGTCCTGCTGTTTAGAGTTTAATGCATGACATTTAGGACAGGAAGATTTCACTGTCACAGCTTCCTAACCGGTCAGCCCCACCTCTGCTCTGGTCTCCGCAGGTGTCCCTCTGCCTCTTCTGAAAAATGGGACTCGAAACCCTTCAAGGGCTTTCTTTCGCCTTCAGGAGCTTTTCAAGGTCTGTATCTTGGCATTGCAAGCCCTCCCTGCCCACGTTACCCCTGACACGTGCGTGTGTGCACACGCACGCCACATGCACCCAAATGCACACACACACACCACAGAGCGCACACACACAACACACATACAAACTCACATACACACACGAATGCACGCCATATACAAATACACACACCACCCAACTATCTCAGACCCTTTAGAATCTCTTTGAAGAATGCCTCCACCCTGGCTACCATCGTATCCTTCCTGCCTCCTCGCCCACCGTCCCCCCCGCTAGCTCTGTGCCCACTGCTTTCTGTAGGAAGCTTCCTTCTATCCTTAAGGACTGTATTTAGCAACGCTTCCCAGTGGGCTCCCAGGGGCCCTGTTTTTACCATGTTGGTTTATAAACCCTGCGCTGCTTCCTACATGGGACTGTGAGTCCCGTGGTCCTTCATACAGACAGACAGAGACAGAATGTGAACGGGGGAAGCACAAGGAGAGAGGGAGACACAGAATCCAGACTCCAGGCTCTGAGCTATCAGTACAGAGCCTGGCGCGGGGCTCTAACTCACACACCATGAGATCATGACCTGAGCCTAAGTCAGGTGCTTAACCGACTAAGCCCCCCAGGCGCCCCCTTACAGGGGATTATAAATCCTTGTTTACTGTCTGACTGTCAGAACCCAGGCATCATGAAGACAGGGGTCATGCTGCCTGGTTCCCCATCGATCCTCAAATCCGCGGGGGCTCAGACATGGAAACTTGTCACCTTGGCCCTGGACTCCTGGCAGGAGCATATTCTATTCCCTTTGCTTAACATCTCCTCCTGCAAGCTCTCTCCTGTCCCGTCAGGCATCACCACGTCCTAATCAGAAGGCCTCCCTGGCGTGACCTCCAGGCCTGAGTTAGAGCCCACAGGGGATCGCATTCCCGACTGTGTCCACCATGCCCCGTGTGGCCCCAAGCAGGTCGGCATCCTGTGCCACCGTATCCGCAGTGTAAGAGGAGGGGCTTCTGTCCGTCCCAGCTCCAAATCCCATGGCCACCGGGTGATGGAGGGGACCTGTTGAAACCCAGGTGGCAGCTCAGTCACCCTCAGGAGCTCAAGACAGGTGCTCAAGAGGCAAGGTCAGCGCCCCTCTGCACCACGTGACTGCCAGGGTCCTGGGAACCTCCCACTGCAAAATAGAAGAGGTGGGTCCCCAGGGGCACCTGTGCTTCTCAGGGCGGCGCAGACCCCTTTCCAGGAGAAGTGACAGCTAATGAGGCAGAGAGTGAGCCATTTGGCCCAAACCACCCAAGCTGCCATAAGGCAAGCACCCCATTAACATTCCTCATTATTCTAATTTGATTAGGAGCTGATGTTATCACTATGAATCACAATCTATCGAGACAAGTAAACACACGCTAGTGAGCCTGGACTTGAGGGGAGCTGCTGGAAGAAAGGCGCGGGTCATGCAGACATCTCCCTCTGGGGGTGGTGAAGGGGGCCGGTGCCTATGGAGAGCCTCCGCAGCCCCGGCGTCTGGGGGTCCCCAGCCCGACTTCCCAGAGCGCTGGCGATATGGGTTCTGCAGCCAGCCCAGAGGTCTGGGAGGGCCCTGGGATTCTGTGGCTTGGAAAAGCTCCCCCAGAAAGTCTGAGGTAGAGGCTGGTTGCGAATCCCTTTGCTGGACTCAGGAAAGTCGTGTCTGGCTGTGTCGTCAGTGACTGTCAGCAACTCTGACCTCTCCCTTAACAGCTCAGGCAAGTCAGACTCCGGGGCTCCGGTGAGCCCCAGAATCAGAGATCAGAGCTGAGCTGGGGACTCTGGGCTGTGCAGGGACAGGGCTGACGCTGCCCTTCCATGAGCCACCCTGAAGCCACCCCCTCCCAGCCCCCAACCAGACTCAACCAATCCCTGGCGACCCGCCCACCCCCAGCTACTTTGTGCTTAGCAAATGCTGTGGCGTGAATAAACCGCTATAGGGCGCATTAAAGCACACTGGCTATGCTCGCGGAAGGAAGTCTCTGGGAAACAACCGATTCGGGGAAACGCAAGAAAAAAAGAATCAGGATGAAATACATTCCCTAAAGACAGTGATCATGCCGGTACCATTGTTCAGATACCCTGTGTGACCAGAGGACTGTCTACCGCAGACAATGATGGTGAATGCGCAGGGTGCATCCCCCCTCTTCCTCTATAATAGGACAACAGTTTTCTTCACGGAGGCAGTGTGATCCATAAATACTCGCAGCCGGCGGGTGCCACAGCCTCTGCTGGAGGCTTCTAGAATGTCTTGCTTTCTGTATAACAGGAAATAGCTCCAGACGGTCCCAATTCCTTGCCCTTCACCACTTTTCTTGCCCTTCCTACTTTGAACACATATGTAATGTCTGGGGCCGCAGCAGCCCTTTGTGACCATGAGGCCAAGGCATCTCAGTGATGCAGAACCTGTGATCATGGGGCCACCTACCTTCAGATTTCTTGTTATGTGAGGAGAAAACAAAACCACCTTCTTTGTTTAAAGCACCATAAGGCAGATTTTCTGTTTCTTGCTGCTGAAAACATTCCTGTCTTATACACAACCTACACGGTCACTTTGACAGCAGCCCCCACAAATCCAAGGTTAAGTGGGATGAGCAGACAATATTCAAGAATAAAAGCCAAAGTCATTCACCATTAGCCCCTGGGCCCTCCATGGCCTACCCCCACCTCCCCTCCAAGCACATCTGTTACTCTATTCCCTGATCCGCCTCCCTGCCCTGCCTGTGTCGGCCACACTCGGCTCCCCTCAGGCCCCGGTCTTGGGCCCTCAGCTCCTCCGGGCTCTGCTCATGAGTCATCTGATCGGGGAGGCATCCCAGACCTCTCTGTGGGAGGGAGCAGACCCCCCTCAGTCCCCATTCCCTCTACCGCCTGACCAGCTCCTGTCGCTCAACGTGCTTCCTGGTTTATTGGTCTATCCATGGTCAGTCCCCCACTCTGTGTCGTGAACCCCACGACAGCAGTGACTTTTCTCTTCTTTTGTTCCTGGCTCCATCCTCAGTGACCAGACGGTGCGGGCACGAGGCAGGGACCTGGCTGATCTGTGTGGCTGGCTGAAGAATAAACGGATAGATAATGACTGTTTAGGAAAAGGCAGTGACGCGGGGGAGGTTTGCGCAGGAGGGAAAAAGACCCAGAAGAGGGATCCTAACCAGGTTCTGGGATGGGGGCGAGGCCTCTGGAAGAGGCTGTTTCTCAGTCATCCAGGGAGGCTTCATGAGGATGGAGGTGTGGCGGGAGGGAGAGAAGGAGGTGTGTCACCACAACCCCTCCGGAGTGTAAAGAAAGGGGACACGCCACGGGACACATTAGGACAGCAGCTTCCTCAGCCTGCTCATCTGTAAAATGGGGGCAGGAGGGTACTTATCTTAGGGGCGGTTATGAAGGTGGCGTGGAAATCACTTTCACTGCAGTGATGTGATTATGATCATCATTCGTCTGTGCTCCGACGGTAAAAGCGGAGAATGTCGTAGAGATGTGCAGAAGTGGTCCGAGAAAGACCTCAGGAACAATTGCACAATTGCTACGAGGGGGAATTGCACGTGACCGCCGGACTGGGTCATGGAGGCCGGATCTGTGGTCAAACATTATTCGGGATGCACCTGCGAGG
This sequence comes from Helogale parvula, assembly GCA_004023845.1. NCBI lineage: Eukaryota > Metazoa > Chordata > Mammalia > Carnivora > Herpestidae > Helogale > Helogale parvula. The sequence continues at coordinate 8,339 of PJEM01011457.1, read as the reverse complement.
CTCTAGCCTAGAGATACAACCGTGACTGGCTGAATGGGGGACAGAACAAACAGGTCACGTGGAAAATTTGGGGGTGGGGAGGAGGGCGTTCTTTCTGACCGCAGGGGGCTGGAGGAGGCTTGGGAGGTAATCCCAAGAGCTGATCTTGTGTTTCCGTAACTAAATGAATGCCACTGCTTATATCTATACACAGACCCCCTCCACCCCCACCGCGAGGGACAGGGGAGACCACAGCGTGAGGAAACGCCAGAAAACAGGCACGGGAACAATGGCTCCAGGACACTCTTACTGCAAGAAATGTGTCCTTTCCAGTGAGGTCGGTTTGGGACCCTGCATGGACGAAGAAGGCCAGGAAACGCTCGTCCCGAGCACAGAAAGAGACATCCTTAAGGGAAGAGGTCAGGAAACGGGAGACAGCTGGGAAGTCTGGGTGAGGGGTCTGCAATGGATCGTTCGCTCTGGTCGATGCTTGAAAGCCATTCACGAGTGAGCCTGCAGTTCCTGTGATATTTAGCCCTTAATACAGCGATCCCCGGGCGCCGCCAAATTCCTCCGGCGTGTGCCTCAAGCCAAACACGACCCAATTAATACAGAATGAATAAATATTGCATCAAAAAGAAATGGAGTCTATCTTTTATAAAAGATGTCTGCACAAACAATAAAGGCTTCTGGGAAACGCATCGTGTTTAAGAATTCGAAAAACGACTCTTACATAAGAGGAAGCGCTCACGCGTGCAGGAAGCCAGGCGACTTGCCCAGAGTCACCGGCTCGAGCCAGAATTCCAACTCCGCTCTGTCGGACTCTGGAGCTCTCTCTCTCTCTCTCTAACTCCCTGGTGCTATAACTGATTGATGTGGCATTATCCTACTAGTCCTTGGGGAGGCAGCCACGGTGCTGGCTGGGTATCTTACACACAACTGCTGTTACCTGGCCCCTGCTCACTGTCCTGCCACAGGGCCTTTGCATGCACTGCGCCTTTTGTCAATGCCGTTCTTTCCCCAGATCTTCACGTGCTCTGTTTTCCTCTCGGCAGTTAGGCCTCAGCTTGAAGGTCTCCTCCTCTGAGAGGCCTTCCCTGTTGTCCGTTCCTCCAACGAAAGCAGTCTCACCCCCCGGGTTGCCGCCCTGTGCCCTTTCTGCTGAACAATCGCCATCACTGCCCCCTGTGTTTGTTTCACGTGTGCGTGTTCATCTTTGCGGCACCGGGGACCTTGTCCAGCCTGTTCACCGAACCGTCACAAACGCCTGCAATGATGCTGGGACACAGCAGTGACCGTAAACATTTACCGTTTGATTCGTGCTGTGTATGTTACCACTGTCTTGGAGGCCCAGCACTTTAAAAGATTTTTAAAAAAATCTAAAACACTAAAAAAACAAAACAAACCTAAGTCAAACATTTTTAAACATTCAAGCTTATAGATAGAAAATATCATCTCTATTTAATTCCAGGATGGATTTACCGCAGTCTGGTCACTAAAGCGTTTAGTCTGCTAATGATTGGATATATATACTTTTACACCACGAATTTACATGCTGATGAAGGTGTGGACCGTGGAAGGAGACAACTAGCAATGAGCTTGGGGAAGGAAAGGACCATCGGTGCATCGTAAGGCGTGTGGAGTCTGGAATTACCGTGTGCGTCTCCTGCTCCGTCTTCTCTAGAACTTTCCTTCGAGGGACACAGAGAGCATTTATCCTATAACTCAGGGCCACTTTCTGCTATTTTAGGTGCTGACTGCCTCGGGCTATCCCATGAATTTTAACTGACTCCTGTTTGTTTTGCTTCAACCCCGTGGCTTTTTAAGCCCGGGGCCCATCGGCCAATCCGAGAAAGACACTCATGAAGCAAACTTCTCAGAAGCTTCTGCCAAAGGTTCCTCTTCCTGCCTTGAAAATAATTAAGGCCCCACTGACTTCCAAGGTAACTCAGAGCGGAGCGCTTCACCCTCTCTCTTGAGATGCTTCTGGACTCTCTGCCGGTGCAGGAGAAAGCGTGTGCCGGCTCCGCTTGGAGGGGTGCAGGGGAGCGTGTGGAGGGCAGACACGGAGGCTGCGGAGGAGCCGGGGGCGCTGGAGGCCCACACGTGAGCCCCACCTCTGCGGCCGGGGAGACAGAGACACGCCTGCGGGCCCCAACCCAGGACGACAGATGAACAGTCAGCCAACCTCGCCCGCCGTCTGCCAGGGTCCTCGTTTGCTCAGACATATTCGTGCATGTGCATGTGTCATGTATCTGCTCGCTGGGTGTGTGATACGTTTATGGACATGCGTGTGTGTGTGTGTGCATGTGTGTGCGTGTACTTACTTCTCAGTGTCTGTGTACATTATCCGGATATACTGCTCAGTGGGTGTGCAGAGGATGTCCATGCATTATGCACACACGTGTATACATGAATACACGGATGTGGATACACTGCTCGGGGGGGGGGGCTGGGGGACACACTGCCGCCCTCACGGAGCTCATGTTCTCACCCACGGGACCAACAACAGGAAGACACATGAGCGAATACATAATGGAATCCCAGGTAGCGACAGGTGCTCTGAGGCAAAGGGACTGGAACCGGTAAAGGACGTGGGCCCAGGTAAAGGGTGTGGAAGACTCAGGGGTGGGTGGTCCAGGGTGGCAGGCGCTCAGGGAAGAGCCCAAGGGAGGGGACACTTAGGCCGAGACCTGCATGGTGTCAGGGAGGCTTGCAGAGACCGTGCTGAGCAGGTGAAGCTGCGGGGCAGCCAGCATACAGATTCCGAGTTAAGAGGGAAGCTCAGTGCGCTGGAGAGATGAGAGGAGGGGCTGAGAGGAGAGAGCGGGAAGACGGAAGGGGTGCAGGGGGTGCCAGGAAAATAGGCAGGAGCCAGGCTGGGGGACCTGCGGGGTCTGAGCGGGAGGGCAGCTTCTGGACGTTAGAAGCAGTAACCACAGGATGGGATCCAAGCCTCACACACCGCCGGCTGCCATGCGGACAGACTCTCTCTCTCATCCATTCCCTACGCAGCACTTATCAGGCCCTTACCGCTTGCTGAGCTGGGTGCTGACGGGGCAGTGAACACGACCAGTCCCGACTTCAGAGGCATCTCCGCCGGACGGTGAAGGTGCACGTGACGCGCGATGACTGGGCAAAGCTGGAAAACCAGGTCTCCCCAACACGCCCCTCCAGGTGGCTGCCCACACCCTTCCAGAACCCCCCAGGTCACGCAGGAAAACCCCAGCCATGCTGGCTTCAAGAAGACCCGAAAGGCATTTGAAAATGCCAACCACATGCTGGGGGCTGCACGGACTCTGTCCCTTATTTTCACAGTAGCCCTTTAAGAACACCCTGGACATTCCGGGGACAGACAGAGGTTTGTAGAAGCTATGTGAGAGATCCAAGTTCACAGGGCCAGGAGTCGCGAGGCCAGAATCTGGGCCCAGACTTCTCCACCCTGCTTGCTTCCTCTATGCTCTGCTGCTTCCAAAACCAAACACCCGGTGTTGTTGGACACTGAGGGTGTTCCCCTCCTGACCGCCATGGTTTCCTGCCGATGTGCTTGCGAGGAAAGTAGGTTTCAATCCAACTTCAGCATCTGGGAGGCTGTGTGTGGCCGTGGTAGCCTCTCCAGGCTTCCGATTGGTCCTATATGTATAAAGGAGATGACAATGCTGAGCGCACTTGGCCTTTAGGGGAATAGGATGATAGCAGGTGTCTGGTTCCCAGGACAGTCACTGCAAGTGTCTGGCCAGTCTGGACTCCGCAGGTGGCAAACGCTGGCAACCCAACATGATCTCAAGTAAGCAAAACAGGATGCCAGTTTCTGTAGCTGGTGGGGACAGGGGAGACCACAGAAGACTGGAAGGGACGCACCGATGGCAGCACCAGTGACCCCTGCCCATATCCCCTCTCATTTGCCTTCGCACCCTGCAGGCTGCTCACTGTGAGCACCTATGACTTTTCTGGGTGGGGGGCAGAGGGGTTTTGCTCTGAATGGAACAAGCCAGAAGTACAGGAGGCGTAATGCTTCTGGGAGCAGCCCTCCACCAATAAGGAAAGAGGGACTGGGTATAAAAACATCAGCTGCCCCCAGGGCACACTCTGTGCTGTCTCCCAGCGGTTCCCTGGGGAGGCGAGTCCAGGGTTAAGTGGCTTCATCCAGCACCATCATCAGCTGCCTTCTTTTCCGTGTCTCACTCCCCTTCTGCTGCAGGCGTTTCTTTAGGGGTCACTTCCCAATAAGATGCTCACGCTTCAGTGTGAGCTGCCTGGAAGAACTCAAGCTCAGACGGTCACCGGCATGGCCACCGAGGGTAGCCTCGAGCACAAAGTATGGGGGCAAGTACAGACCTGCGCTTGCATGACCCTGGTGCACCCAGGCGCCCTGCTTCCTCACGCTGGTCTAGACCCTACCCAGGTGGGTCCACACCCACCTATTATATCTGTTTGTGTGTTTATCTGTAAGCCGCCTCCCTTCCTTCTGCGGAACCTTCCCCAACCGCCAACATAGACGTGTTCTCTTACGATATGTCATTCACTAGGGGAAGGGAAGCCTTCCATTGCTGATTCCACGGGAAGATTATGAACAGCTGGGTTGGGTCCCAAGGCTACTCCTTGGAGTAAGCTCTGGTCTAGCTGAATATGGTCTGTCACATGCCCTTCTGGGAGGGTGACCGGGTACCCGGTCTGCACGCGGAGTGGGAAGGTGTTCTCTAGAGAAAGGGGTGTCAGATGATAACAAAGGGGCTGACGGTCAGAACCTGCAGAACCTGCAGTTCTCTGTGGTTCTCTTCCTTCCATTTTACAGATGAGAAGACAAAGCTTCAGAGTGTCTACCGTCCCCAGGACCCACAACTAATACACATCAGAGTCAGTGTGACCCTAAACCTCAAGTGCTCCCCATGGATAGATAGAGATCTATCTGTTGCACCATCACTGTCCAAGAACTCAGTCCTAGAAGGAGCATTATTTTTAAAAATCTCTGTAAATTCTTAGTGAAATCAATGGATCAGCCACAGCTGTTTAGTTTGGTGCTGTGCTGAGGAAGCACAGCTCTGCCAGCGTGAAAGTAGGATGAGATTTCTGTGCGTTCACATGTGCTCTCTCCTGATAACCAAGGCTATTGACATAGGTTAACAATGAAAGGTCTTGCTTGAAAACTCTTAATAAATGCCAGATGTCGAAGCTGCCAATGATAGGCAGCAAAGCCAAAATACCCATTCATGATTGGGAGGGCGGTTTTCTCCACCTTGAGGTTAAGAAGGCACACAGACTTCATCTGCACTTACCATGAAAGGCAGTGATTATTTGGTATTCTGAGCAGAACAAAGCTAGGTTCTATTGCCTGAAAGTAAACCAACGTCATCCCGAATCCTGGATGTTTGTGTACATTTTGCACAAATTTGGGTATCATCAAGAAATTGAGGCAACCCAAGAGTGACTTAAAAATTGAGCCTCTAGGAAGTTTGCATTTTTCAAAAGATCCATGATCACCGTGATTTTAATACATTGACTCTCTGCACCACAGGTTCTGAAAGCCAAGCCAGCAGGCACTAAACAGCAGCACAGGTGTAGGAAGAAAGTGTAGACAAAATTTTCAAGGATGATGACAGGATAGAACCAATTCGGAAGTCATGGGGTCACATGCAAACAGATTGGGGAGTGTGCCATGAAGGGGTACAGAAAGCTCCAGACCAAACTGTCAATGATATGAAAGTAAAAATGACAAGCTTCTATGTGGTGCCGACCGTACTACGGATTAAAAGAGATGCTTCCATTTTCCTTAATCCATTCCATGCTCAGCATTAGGATGATAAAGCACAGAAAGTCAAGGTTCAATAGGACTTTTAAATGGTTGTTGCTCTTACGGAAGTTGAGCCACTACCCATGAGACTGTAGGCAAAACTCCTACGTTCTCTCAGCCACAGCTCCTCTTTGAGAAATCCAGGGAAAGGGACCCTTGAACATGGCACATGAGCTCTGTCTATATTTCTGGCTGACCCCTAAGGATTACTGTATGCAGCAGGCTGTAAGCAGTCTAGTGAAGAAGAAAAAAATGGGTAAACGGAGATTTGTGTGCCTTCCCACAAGCCAAATATGAATCCAACCAAGTAATTGCTTGTTAACAATATATTTTCTAAGATGACCAAGATGTTGGAATTAGAACAAAGGGCATTAAAGTACTTACAGTGGCCATGCTGCATAAAGCAAAGGCAATACAGTCAAAACAAATAAAAATATAGGAAATCTAAGAAAGAGAGAAAAACAACTGCTTAAAACTTCAAGAATTTTCCTTTAGGTACATCATAGTCAAACTCCTGAAAGTCAAAGGTTGAGGAGGGGCACCTGGATGGCTCAGTAGGTTAAGCCTTCGACTTCGGCTCAGGTCAAATCTCACGTCTGTGGGTTCGAGCCCTGCATCAGGCTCTGTGCTGACAGCTAGCCCAGAGCCTGGAGCCTGCTTCCGGTTCTGTGTCTCCTTCTCTCTCTGTCCCTCCCCCTCTCATGCTCTGTCTCTGTATCAAAAATAAATAAAACATTAAAAGAAAAAGGTTGAGGAGAAATCTTAAAAGGAGACACATTACATACCAGATAGTAATGATTCAAAATTTTATGACTTCTCATCTGAAACTATGCAGGCCAAGTGACAATGGTACAAAGAAAGTCTTTCTGGTAATGAGAAAAAACTGTCAACCCACTAATCTGCATTCAGTAGAAACATTCTTCAAAAAAGAAAGTGAAATAAATACATGTCAGATAAAATGAAATAAATAGAATGCATTGACAGACTTGCACCATATTAAATATGAAAAAGAAATTCTTCAGGCTGAATGGAAATGAAATTAGAGAAAAATTCAGGCTTTCATGAAAGATATAAGTAAATATCAAGTACTATTTCCTCCTAATTAAGAAAAACAAAATTACCCACATTTTAAATATTATATGTATGTATGTTATATTTAAAGCCAAAAGATATAATATCAGATTGGAGATTTATAATTTAAGAAACTATAATACATGTGACTATAATACAAAGTTTGACTGGGGAGGTAAATGGACTTATACAACCATCAGATTTTTACATTTTATGTGAGGAGTGAAATATTAACTCTAAGCAGACTGTGAAATAAATGAAGGATATATATTATAATCCCTAAAGCAATAATTTTAAAAACATAATATGAGAAAGTAAAGCTATAAAGTCAATAGGTAAATTAAAAGGGGATTCTAAATATTCAATTAATCCAAAATAATACAGGAAAAAAGAAACAGAAGCAGAAGACAAGTAAAATCATGGTAGACCTAAATCAAACCATATCAATAATGACATTTACTATCAATGAACTAAAGACTCCAACTAAATAATGGAAATTGCCAGAACGGATTTAAAGAAAAGCAGTAACTATATGCTAGTTAAGTATAAAAATGTAGACAGGAGGGATGGGCTAAATGGGTGATGGGATTAAGGAAGGCACTTGTTGGGATGAGTCCTGGGTGTTGTATGTGAGTGATGAGTCATTAAATTCTACACCTGAAAGTAAATGCATGGGAAAAGTATACATCGTGGAAACTGTAAGCACCAATAAGATAGAACAGCTACTTTCATCTCAGAGAAAACAAGCTTCAAAGTAAAGATTAGCTACTATTAGCAGAGACAGACAAAATCAGTAAAGATAAGAAGACCTGAATAACATTAACCACTTCAGCTGATATTTATTGACTATCACAGCCAGTGACTTTAAAGTACATGGTTTTTTTTTCAAGTAGGCATGGCGTATTCTAAAATAAGCCATAGACTGGGTATAAAATGAGTCTCAATAAGTGTAAATGGATTAAAAAATATATACATATACACACACTTATATGCATGTTCTTACACAATAGAATAAATTAGAATCAAGAACAATAAGTTTAGAAGAAAAAAACCCCAAATATTTGGAAATTAAGGAAACACATCTAAATAATTCATGGATCAAAGAAGAAATAACAAGAGAAATTTTAAAAAATATTATAAACTAAATAGTAATGAAAACATGGTATTTCAAATTTCCAACATACCACACATAAATTTTGTAAGAATAGCTAAAGTAGTACAGAGAGGGAAATTTATAGCTAAAAAATTACATTTTTTAGAATGTCTAAAACCTGTAACTGATAGTTCCATCTTTTTTTAATAGTTTATTGTCAAATTGGTTTCCATATAACACACAGTGCTTCTCCCCACAAGTGCCCCCCACCATGACCATCACTCCCCTATTTCTCTCCCCGTCCCCCTTCAACCCATGGTTCATTTTCAGTCTCCCTTGATCTGTGTCCCTCACTCTCCCCAGCTCTCTTTCCCCCTTCCTCTCCCCATGATCCCCTGCCAGGTC